>CM076576.1:701361523-701561663 GCA_034641835.2 Pinus albicaulis | reverse complement strand
AAAATACTGATGATTCAACTGCCTATGAAGAGATCGATCCTGTACTCCTTCGGGGGAGTCAAGCACTCTTTACCAATTTTAAAGTCCTCAATGTGTTGCCTCACTAAACCCTTTTGTTTGAGATTTAATAATTGGCTAAAGAAGGTGTTGCTCTTTGTATCCTCATAATGTGCTATCATTTCTTCCGTAAAAATTGACCAAGTGACAATTTTTTTACGGGAGCAAAGCCATCGATACCATACAAATGTGTTTTGTTCTAAATGTAAAGTTGCAATGCGTACCTTTTGTGTGTTTTGCACGTTATGGAGATCAAAATATTGCTCCATCTGTAGTATCCATGTTACAGGATCATTTCCATCAAAATTCCTCATATCCATTTTTGGAATATGGTGGTTCTTCCCGCCAACATTAGAGTTTATGAAATCATGATTAACATTGATTTTGTTCTCATCATGAGGTTCTTCTACTATCTTTTCACCATTAGGAAACATTTCTTGTATCAACTTTGTCAAATCTTCGATGTTTGATTTTAGATCATCCATCTTAGCTTCCATGCCAGCTTCCATGCCATCCATCTTAGCTTCCACGCCATCCATATTAGCTTCCACGCCTTTCTTCAAACCGTCCATATTCACTTCCATGCCTTTCTTCAAAACTTCCATTTCATTTTTTGTTGCTCTTTGCGAGAGTGAAATTTGTTGCACTTGCTCTTGTAATTTTGATAGATCATGTTGCAATTCTTCATATTCATGAGTCATAGTAGAGCCTTCTGAAGGCTTAATGGGTGTTGAATTATTTTTATGAGGCATATTTTAGAACCCAATACTGATATCTATTCTACAATATGCCCTTGGAATCAATTCAAATTTATTCTTCAAACAAGACTTATGCAATTCGGAAAAAAAATACACACCTTTTTCTTGCTTTTGAGGAGCTCGATATTGAAATTGGATTATCTCTGTGATTGCAGCACTTCAATATTTGAATTTCGGTACCAACGTAGCCCTCTGAATTATCTTTCGAATGCCACAGGTCTGACCTGATTTGGATTCTCCAAGACAAAGTTGTGTCCAATCTCCCACAATGACCTAATTCTGGACTGGTTCAGTAGAGCGAACTTGTATGACTTGCCATGTGTCACTATTTCATCCTTTGTCTCTGAAATTGATAGTCAAGAAACTACAGTCTATTTAATTGCAACTACTTTTTACGGCACTCCAATCCGATGCACAGAGAGAGAGTTATTGAACTTTTCCCACGATCACCACTTGAGATGAAATTCAAGAGCTTGGAAAGCACTACCTTCCATAGATCATATCTCCAAAATGTCTCGAACCAAGCTCTGAAATTGTTTGAAGAATTTCTTCAAATAACAAGACCATAAGAATTTCAGATCAACCTTCGAGAGTAAAAGTTATAGCGTTAAATTTTTATATGACTTGTTTAGGATCTGAAAAAAGACCTACAGATCATATCTCCGAAAATATTTCAAACAAAGATCTGAAATTTTTAGACAATATTCTTAGATTCTTGGTTTTTCGCCACCTGTGCCTTCAGCTTCGAACTAGACAAAGTTATAAGAATGCCACGATGACCTGTTTGGAGCAGTGAAACCCTAGAATCCAAAGCTCCGATACCAAATGTTGTGTAACTAGCTCCAAAAATAGAAGAGTATCAACGCCTTAGCCACGGTGGGAAACCTCTCCATAAGAGTTACATAAATGAACATCTTGGATGATACAATTTAAAAACCTCCTTCTATATGTAGAGTCCATGGGGTCATAATGGAATCCTCTAGTGGGCCACAGTAGACTCACCTAACAATAATAATTTAAGGGCACAATAATAACAAAATGGGGGTTACAAGGGTACAATAATAAAAATAAGGGGGTTACACTAACAACAATAAGGGACTATACTAGTAATATAGGGACCTAACATTCAACCTAGTCAAATTCTTTCTCTTCTCTAGTAGTACTGGTTCACAAGAAGGATGGATAATGGCATACGTGTCTCAATTATAGTGTTAGGTCCCTATATTACTAGTATAGTCCCTTATTGTTGTTATTGTAACCCCCTTATTGTTATTGTTGTACCCTTGTAACCCCAATATTGTTATTATTGTGCCCTTACATTATTATTGTCAGGTCGACTAGGATTATATTATGGCCCCATGGACTCCTATATATAGAAGAAGGTTTTTTCATTTGTATCATCCAAGAATTCATCATTTATGTAATTTAGAGGAGGTTTCCCCCTCGAAGTGGATTATTTCTAAGGTGTTGATCTCTCTTTTCTTCTATTTTTCGAGCTGGTTTCTTAAGATTTAGTATGAGAGATTTAGATTCTAGGGTTTTTCTACTCCAAATAGGTCATCATGGAATGTTCGCTATAAATTTTTTCTATCAAGATTCAGAAACTGAAATTTTTATAGAGTGAAGCCAAAATCCTGAGGAACGTCGTGGAAACACTTCCGATCTTGGTTTGAAATATTTTCATAGATATGATCTGTGGAAGTTAGGGTTTTTCAGGCTCTTCAATTTCACCTAAAACAGGTCATCATGGAATTTTCGATGTAAAGTTTTTTCTACAAAGGATCAGAAGCTGAAATTTTTGGAGAGTGAAGCGGAATTCCTGGGAAACGTCTTGTAACAATTTTAGATGTTCGTTTATAATATTTTCGAAGATATGATCTGTGGAAGTTAGGGTTTTTTCAAGCTCCCAAATTTCATCTCAAAGAGGTGACTTTGGGAAAATCATCATAACTCTATCTCTGAGCGTCAGATTGGAATTATATAAAAATTGGCTACAAGTAAATGGACTGTATTTTTCTGTATATCAATTTCAAATCCGAAGGAGGAAAATGTGACATGTGGCATGCCGTACAAGTTTTCTCTACTGAACCAGTCCATAATTAAGTCATTGTGGGAGATTGGTCATAAATTTTCCTTGAAGAATCCAAATCAGGTCAGAGTTGTGGCATTCAAAAGAAGATTAATAGGGCTACTATAGGGATTCATTTAAGATATTTAAGGTCCAAAATCATAGAGATAATTTAGTTTCAATATCAAGCTCCTCAAAAGCAAGAAAAAGTTGTGTATTTGTTTTCTAATTGCATAAGTCTTGTGTGAAAAATTAGTTTGAAGTGATTCCAAGGACATATTGAAGCATAAATATCAGTATTGGGTTCTAAAATTCCAGATAAAAATAATTCAACACCCATTAAGCCTTCAGAAGGCTCTACTATGACTCATGAAGAGGAAGAAGTGAAACATGAAATATCAAAATTAAAAGATCAAGTGTGTAGCAATTTTTTCTCTCACAAAGAGCAACAAAAAATGAAATGGAAGTTTTGAAGAAAAGTGTGGAAGCTAAGATGGATGACATGGAAGCTAAGATCAATGAGAAAATGAAAGACAACATGGAAAACATGAAGAATGATCTAAAAGGAGACATGGATGGCTGGACAAAGTTGATACAACAATTGTTTCCTAATGGCGAAAATATAGTAGAGGAAACTCATGATGAGAACAAAATAAATTTAATAGTGATTTAATAAATTGTAATGTTGGATCGAAGAACCACCATATTCCAAAGATGGATATGAGGAAGTTTGATGGCAAGGATCCCATAACATGGATACTACAGATGGAGCAATATTTTGATCCAAATAATGTGAAAAACACACAAAAGGTCCGCATTGCAACTTTACATTTATAAAAAAATACATTTGTGTGGTATCGATGGCTCTGCTCCCATAAAAAAATTGTCACTTGGTAAATTTTAATGGATGAAATGATAGAACATTCTGAGGATACAAAGAGCAACACCTTCTTTAGTCAATTGATAAATCTCAAACAAAAGGGTTCAGTGGTGGAGAACATTGAGGACTTCAAAAAATTGAATATAAGAGTAACTGATATTCCAAACAAACACAAGATTGATGTCTTAATAGGGACTTTAATGGATAACATACAACATGAGGTTCATGTTTGGGAACCTGATTCATTGGAGAAGGTATTTAGGTTGGCAGGAAAAATTGAATGTAAAATTATGGAGACAAGGAAGCCTACCACTCATATCTATAAAGATGGAAGTGTTGCTACTCCTAGACTTCCACAACCTATAATTTTTACACCTCAAAAATTGGAAGAAAAGAGAGAAAAAGGGCTTTGCTACATTTGTGATATAAAATACAGTAAAGGCCATAAGTGTGTTGAGAAGAAATTATTTTAAGTAGATTTTGAAGAGAAGGAAGAAAATGAATAAGAAACTTCAAAAGAAGAGGATATACACCAGGAACAAACCCTATAAGAAGAATAAATGAGTCTGACCATATTGTGTAATGCATTGACAGGAATTACCATTCCTCAAACACTCAAGATAGAAGGACATATCACAAAGAAAAATGTAATAGTGTTGATTGATTCGAGTACTACCCATAATTTTATTCATTGTAAGGTAGCCAAGGAATTGAATTGTTTCCTATACCCAACACCAGAATGTCAAATGATTTTTGAAAAATCAGGAACTATAAATTTCTCTCGAAAATGTCATAATATCAAGGAAACCATGGGCGAATATTTATTTAATAGTCCAATGCTTTCCATTCCAATGGGAGGTGATGATGGTGTACTAGGAGTACAAAAGTTACAATCTTTGGGGAGAGTAACTTTTAATTTTCAAGAACTTTTTTTGAATTTTTTTTCTCAAGGAAAGGAAATCGAATTACAGGGTATGACAGGGAAGCCAGGAAAGGTAATAATCTCTAATGTCATGAAAAATATTCTAAATAAAGAACAACGAGGCGTAATTGCACAATTATTCTCATTAGAAGTTCCAACATCAAAATCATCTATTTCTCCAGATCTCCAAAAATTCTTGGACAATCATTCTAGGGTATTTGAAACTCCCAAAGGACTCCCACCTCTTCGTGATCATGATCATGCTATTCATTTGATTCCAAGATGTCTTGTTCCAAAAATCATGCCTTACATATATCCTTATGTCCGAAAGAGTGAAATTGAATGTATGATTTCTGAAATATTAGAGGCTGGTATAATTCAACCTGGTAAAATTTCTTTCTCTTCTTCAATAGTATTGGTGCATAAGAAGGATGGATCATGGTGCATGTGCCCAGATTATAGGGAGCTCAATAAGGTCAGTATTAAATATAAATTTCCCATTCCTATGATTGATGAATTATTGGATGAATTACATGGAGAAATTTATCTTACCAAGTAGGATCTTCGTTCAGGATATCATCAAATTAGAATGAAGACTGAAGATATTATGAAAACAACATTTCTAACTCATGAGGGTCATTATGACTTTTTTGACATGCCTTTTGTCCTTACCAATGCACCTTCTACATTTCAAGGGTTGATGAATTCCATTTTCAAACCCTTCCTTAGAAAATTTGTGCTAGTATTTTTGGATGACATACTCTTGGAAGGATCATGTTCAACATGTTGACAGGGTGCTCAAACAATTGGAGGAGAAACAATTATATCAAAAAAGATTCAAATTTTTCTTTGGAGTACAAGATGTGGAATATATGGGTCATATTGTATCTCGCGATGGTGTTAAGGTAGACCCTAACAAAATTAAAGCCATTAAGGAATGGAAAGTCCCCACAACCCTAAAGCAGTTGCGAGGATTTCTCAGGTTAACAGGGTATTATTGCAATTCTGTTAAGAATTATGGGAGAATAACAACACCTATAACAACATTATTGATGAAAGATGCATTTTTGTGGAATCCTGAAGAACCTAAGGCCTTTGAACATCTTAAAGAGGCAATGTGCCTAGAACCAATCTTAGCTATGCCAGACTTTACAAAAACCTTTATTGTGGAATGTGATGCCTCAGGAAATGGAATTGGTGTTGTTTTAATGCAAGAAGGAAGACTCATTTCTTTTGAAAGTAAACCACTCAAAGGAAAGTATTTATAGAAAGATATTTATGAGAAGGAAATGTTGGCAATACTACATGCACTAAAGAAATGGTGACCTTACCTAATGGGAAGACACTTCAAGGTAAAAGCTGATCATGATAGTCTTAAAAACTTTTTGGAACAAAGAATATCTTCAGATGAGAAGAAAAAATGGGTCACAAATATGTTGGGTTATGACTTTGAAATCCTCTACAAAAAATGGAAGCTAAATGTTGTTGTAGATGCACTCTTAAGAAAGGATGAAGAGGTGGAAGAATTTCTTTGTGCCATTTCTATTATCCAACCAGATTGGATAACCAAAGAAAGGGATGAATGGAAGAAGGACGAAGAATTTTGGACACTCATTCAAAAGTTGCAGCAAGATCCTCGTGCATCTGGTACATTTAGTTGGAAAAATGATTCCTTATGGTACAACAATCACCTATATATTTCCAATAATTCTCAACTAAAACAAAATATTCTTTTGGAATTTCACACTCCTCCTTTAGGAGGACACTGAGTATTTTTGAAAACTTACCAGAAGGTGAAGAAATAATTTTTTTGGGATGGCCTTAAATCTGATATTCAAAATTTTGTGGTGGAATGTTTGGTTTTCCAGCAAAAAAGAGTTGAGACAGTCAAAACCCTGGGCCTTCTACAACCTTTATCCATTTCAAGTCAACGTTGGGAGGATATTTCAATGGATTTTATCACAAGTTTACCTAAGTCCAAAGGAAAGAGTGTCATCATGATGGTAGTTGATAGACTTACCAAGTATGCACACTTTTGTGCATTATCTCATCCATTTAAAGCAAGTAAAGTTGCTACTGCATTTATGGAAAAAATTAAAAAGCTACATGGAAACCGAAATATTGTTGTAAGTGACAGAGATCCCATTTTTACTGGAAATTTTTGGACGGAATTATTTTCTTGTTTGGGTACTCAAGTAGCTCATAGCTCATCTTATCATCCCCAATCTGATGGTCAAACGGAGATAGTTAATAAATGTTTGGAAGGATATCTTCGTTTTTTTGTATCTGATAATTAAACACAATGGGTCAAATGGTTATCTCTCATTGAATGGTGGTATAACACTTTGTTCCATACTATAGCTAAAATGACCCCATTTATGGCACTTTATGGATATCATCCACTGTATATCACATATTATTTAAGAGTAAATTCTAATTTTCAAGTAGTGGAATGTCACATCAAGCATCAACAAGAATTTCTGCAAATATTAAAGGATAACCCAAAGTTGGCACAAAATCGAATGAAACAATAGGTAGATCAACATTGCAGAGAGAGAGTTTTTGATGTAGGAGACTGGGTATTTTACGACTACAACCATACAAACAAATGTCTCTCAAGAAAGATAAGAAGGATAATAAATTATCTCCAAAGTACTATGGTCCTTACAAGATGTTACAAAAGATTGGTTCTATGGCATACAAATTGGAGCTTCCTACTTCTTCACGAGTGCATCCATTTTTCCATGTTTTATGTTTAAATAAGGTTATAGGGGACAAACTGCCAGTTTAAACAATATTTCTAGAACTTCATGAGGAAGGAAAAATCATATTGGAACCTGAAGCAGTCACAGAAACAATAACTCGGCAGCTACAAAATCGATCAATTTCAGAGTATCTCATCAAATGGAAGAACTTACCCATTGAATATTCTACATGGGAGGATGATAATTTTATGCATAAGCATCTGGAGCTACTAAAGCATTGAGAACAACACTCTTTTTAAGGAGAGGGGCATGTTAGGTCCCTATATTACTAGTATAGTCTCTTATTGATGTTAGTGTAACCCCCTTATTGTTATTGTTGTACCCCTGTAACCCCAAAATTATTATTATTGTGCCCTTACATTATTATTTTTACGTCGGCTAGGATTATATTGTGACCCCATGGACTCATATATATAGAAGGAGGTTTTGTCATTTGTATCATCCAATAATTTTTCGTTTATGAAATGTAAAGGAGGTTTCCCCCTCGAAGTGGCTTATTTCTGAGGTGTTGATCTCTCTTTTCTTATATTTATGTAGTTGTTTTCTTAACATATAGGGATCTCAACAAGCTCACTATTAAAGATAAATTTACCATTCTTTTCAATGGTGAATTTTTGGATAAATTACATGAAGACATTTAGTTCACCAAGATGGATCTTCATTCAGGATATCATCAAATTAGAATGAATATTGAAGACATTCTAAAAACAACATTCATAACGCATGAAAGTCATTATGAATTTTTGGTCATTCCTTTTGGCCTTACTAATGCACCTTCCACATTTCAAGGTTTGTTGAATTCCATTTTCAAACCCTTGGAAAATTTGTGTTAGTATCTTTTGATGATATACTAATCTACAACAAGTATTTCAAGGTTCATGTTCAACATGTTGACAGGGTTCTCAAACTTTTGGAAGAGAAATAATTATATGAAAAAAACTCCAAATGTTTCTTTGGAGTACAAGAGGTGGGATATTTGGGTCATATTATATCTCATGAGGGTGTTAAGGTAGACCCTAAAAAAATTAAATACATTGAGGAATGGAAAATCCTCAGAACCCTAAAGCATATTCGAGGATTTCTTGGGTTGACATGGTATTACCGTAAGTTTGTTAATAACTATGGGAGAATAGCAATTCTTCTAACAACACTAAAGAATAAATATGAATTTTCTTGGACTCTGGAAGCAACTGAGGCCTTTTAAAATCTTAAAGATGAAATGTGTCAAGCACCAGTCTTAGCTACACTAGACTTCACAAAAAACCTTATTGTGGAATCTGATGCCTAAGGAAATGGAATTTGTCTTGTTTTAATGCAAGAATTAAGGCTCATTTCTTTTTAAATTCATCCAATCAAGGGGAAATATTTACACAAGATTATTTATGAGAAGTAAATGTTGGCAATACTACATGTGCTAAATCAATGGCGACCTTACGTGATGGGAATAAAATTCAAGGTAAAAACAAATCACAACAGTGTTAAATACTTTTTGGAACAAACATTCTCTTAAGAATATCAACAAAAATGGGTCACTAATATTTTGGGTTATGACATTGAAATAATCTACAAGAAAGGGAAGAAAAATGTTGTTACGGATGCACTCTCAAGAATGGATGAGGATGTGGATTCTTTTATATGTTCCATTTCTATTATCCAACCTGATTGGATAACTAAAACAAGGGATGAATGGAAGAATGATGAAGAATTTTGGACACTCATTCAAAATTTGCAGCAATTTCCCAATACATATGATACATTTATCTCGAAAAATGATTCAATATGGTACAAATATCGCTTATATATTTGTAAGGATTCCCAACCTAAAAAAAATATTATTTTTTAATTGAACACATCCCCCTTATCAAGGAACTAATTATTTGGGATGGCATTAAATCTAATATTCATAAGTTTTTTGCAAAATTTTTAGGTTCTCCAACAAAATAAAATTGAGACTATTAAGACCTCGAGTTTGTTACAACCTTTATCCATTCCAAGTCAACATTGGGAGGAGGTCTCAATGGATTTTATCACAGGTTTACCCGAGTATGACAGAAAAAAACATCATCATGCTGGTAACAGATAGACTTACGAACTATGCACACTTTTGTGCATTATCTCATCCTTTTAAATCCATTACAGTTGCTACTACATTTATGGAAACAATTCAAAAGCTACATGGAAACCCAAAAATTATTGTAAGTGATAGAGATCCCATTTTCACTAGAAATTTTTGGACAAAAATATTTTCTTTCCTTGGTACTCAATTAGCTTATTAATCATCTTATAATCCTCAATATGATGGGAAAATTGAGATACTGAAAAAAATATTGAAAGGATATCTTCATTTCTTTGTATATGATAAACAAACAAAATGGGTCAAGTGGTTACCTCTAGTTGAATGGTTGTATAATTATTCCTTACATATTGTAGAAAAAATGGCCCTATTTATAACAGTTTATAGATATCATCCACCATCCATTACATCATATCTACGAGAAAATTATAAGGTTCAAGTAGTGGAATATGGCATCGAGAATAAACAAAAAGTTCTACAATTTTTAAAGGATAACCTCACTCTAGCACATAAATGAATCAAACAACATGTCAAACAACATCGCATTGAAAGATGTTTTGATGTGGGCCACTAGGTATTTTTATGGCTACATCCATACAAACAAATGTCTCTCAAGCAAGCTAAGAAATATAATTAATTATAACCCAAGTACTATGGTCCTTACAATGTGTTGAAAAATATTTGTACTATGGCATACAAATTGGAGTGGCCCACATTTTCTCGAGTACACCCAAATTTCCATTTTTCATGCTTAAATAAGGTTAGGAGTGACAATTTTATTGTTCAAAAAGTATTACCAAAGCTTGACGAATAAGTAAAAACCATATTGGAGCCTAAAGCAGTCATAGAAAAAATAACCCGACATCTATGAAATCAATCAATTTCAAAGTATATCATTATGTGGAAGAACATATCCGCTGAAGATTCCAAATGGGAGGATGAGAATTTTATACATAAGTATCCAAAACTACTCAAGTGTTTATGACAACACATTTTTTGAATGAGAGGGGAATTTTAGGTCCCTATAATACTAGTGTATCCCCTTTATTGTTATTGTTAGTGTAGCCCCCTATTATTATTGTTGTTCCCCATAGAAGCCCATTATTTTTATTTTTGTATTCTTACATTATTTTTGTTATGTAGGCACTAATTATATTGTGACCCCTTAGACTCATATATATAACAAGGAGGTCTTGTCATTTGTAACATCCAATAATTGTTCATTTATGTGATGTAAAGGAGGCTCCCCCATCGAAGAGGCTAATTTTCAAGTTGTTGATCTATCTTTTCTTCTATTTTATGATTTGGCTTCATATCATTAAATACAGCAATAATAAGTACAAGAAAATGGAAGAAATTAAGTAAAGATAATTTTTTGAAGTGTGGTATATGGTGTTAGCCCATTTGAGGAAAGAGATTCTTCCTTTGAAATGAATATAAAAAATTGAAGTTGATGAAGATAAGACCTTGTAAAATATTGAGGAAATTTTCAGCCAATGATTATGAGATTTAATTTCCACCTAATATTTTAATTTAATCTATATTTAATGTTTCAGAAAAATATCCCTAAAGAGCACTTGAATATTAGAAGGAGGATGAGAAAGAGAAGATTCAATAGAAGGACCAGTTACTTAAATCCCATAAGTTGAATATGGAGATGATCCTTAACTAGAATCTTCTTAAAAGGATTAGGAATAAGGATTATTATGAATATTTTGTTAAATGGAAAGGAATCCAAAAATAAGACGCAGTTTGGATGAATTCTCCAAAGATCCAAAAACATGGAAAAATAGTGGCAGACCTCATGGATAGGATTTCATGAAAACTTTTTGTTCTGATGGATTTTGATGTAGGAAAATTCTAACACATTTTTTATTCCCTGTGAGGAAAAAAATCCCTGTATATATTTATTAACAAATATATTCCTTTTTTATGCTTATGTTCCACTTATGTCACATATTCACCTATATATATATTTTTTTTTATACTTATGTCTCCCTTATGGGGCATTTCGACCTGATTAGTTAATAAAGGGATTCTAAAAAATGGTTATATGTAATCACGAGGAGGATTATTTCTAGTAATAAACCTTCCTTTTCTATTATATCATTCTCTTTTATTTTATAAATAACTATGTCACCTATAGGTCTGTAAAGATTGAGACAGATCAGGTGGTTGGTTCTCTAAGGGTATCATCCAAACTATAGAATGTTCCTTTTTGATAAGTCATCCACATCTTGATATTGTTCAAGAGTGTCTATGTATTAATTATTTGTTTTCATAAACTTTTGTGTTCTAGGTTGTGTGAATTTCATTGCTTTAATGTGGGACCAAAGTATCAATTCCCATAAGAAGTTGTAGATTGGTTTAAAGGCCTCATGCAATAATTTTTTCTTGTTTTGTGGAGAAAAGAAAGTGTTCTAACATGACTAATTCAAGTTTACATGAAATATGTCACCAAATGGAGTTGTGGAGATTTCATTGTGAATCTGTTAATTGATAGAATCATGGGAACTTTAGCAATTCTATGTTCAACATCTCAACACTTGTGTGTAGGAGGTGGAAGTACATTTAAAACAATTTTTTTGTGTTAAAAACAAGTGCCACATAGTATCTAGTTCCTACCGCTTAGTTTAAATATGACTAAATTGAATTAAAAAAAATGAAGAACTAAATTTGCAAATATTTCATCTTGCAACAACATGATAATTTCATTTATGCAAGAAAAGATAGTAGCCTTTGATGCATTGATTATTTATTATATTTTTCATGTTACCATTGAATGTAGTCATAATAATTTTGGATATAGTTGCAATGTGAATTTTTTTTTTTTCTAAAGCCATTTGTCTTTAAGTGACACTTTTTGAAATGTTTACCGGTGGATTTTCCGATCTAGTTTGTCTAGAATCCAACAAGGATCTAATTTGTCTAGAATCCAAAAAGGATTCATTGAAATCAAAAGTTTTATGGGTGAAATCTACACAATATAAGTGCCCCATGGGGTTTTCAGGGTGCTAAATCCATATATGCAGTCAAAAAATCTATTTAAAAGACACAAATATAGATTTCATCATAATTTTTTCTGCTGGATTCCAACGACAAATCCACTAAAATCTCCAAAACGTCGCACTTAAAGACAACTCCTTTCTCAAGTTACTAGTTTTCATATTCCCTTTGTTAAATGCTTTATGTGATAATGGTTGGATGTTATTTTTTTAAGTGTTATATATCCAGTTTATGATAGGTATAAAATAAATCATCAATCTTCCTTCTATTAAAACACAGTATAGTTATATGATTTAATTATTATTATCTTACAATTATGGTTAATAACATTATGAATATTATATTTTAATTAACTATTTTATGGATGTTATATTTTACTAATATTTATGTTGAAGTTTTCTAGTATTTTTAATTTATTTAATAATAGAAACTTATTAATGTTAACTTGAGTAAGATAGTAGAACTCTTATTAGATCTTTATGCTTCAACTTTGACTCTATGGTGAGATCATTTTAAGATACTTTAATGTGACATATAAGATTCTTCTTAAATTTCAATATGAATATGGGAGATGATATATTAAGTATGGTTAATAATCTCATGTATTTTATGTTATAATTAATTCATATTGAAGGTCTTTAGTGCCTCTAATTTCTTTAATATTTTTTTTGTACTTTCTATAATTAGTATAATGTGAAAATGTGAAAATTATTATCAATAATTTCACAATTATATGTTTTAATTATTTTCATATTATAATTGTGTTTAATGATGCTATGAATATTATATTTAAATTAACTATGTTATGGTTTTCATATTTTATTAGTTTATATCGAAGTTTTTTAGTACTTTTAATTTATCTAATAATAAAAAATTATTATTAATGTTAAAGACAAACATTGGAATTGGACACCCCTAGTTGCATCTTGGAAACAGAGATGTATTTAGTGCAACTTTTTGGAGTTTCCAAAACAATTTGAGGTGAAATATTGATTTGTGTTATTTAAACTGGTTTTTTGACTATATATATGGATTTAACACCCTAAAAATCACTTATGGAACTTCGATTGTGCAAAGTTTTCCATCAAAATTTTATTTTCAATAAACTCCTCCCAGATTTTAAAGAAATTAGACAGGAAAAATCCATAAGAAAAGCCTTCAAAAATTAACAGTAAAAACAACTTTGTTGGAAACAAATGATCTATGATATATACTGATTTTAAATGCAGCTTGGATATTTGTACTTGATATTATTCAATAATTTCAAATGCAGCTTTGATATTTGTCTTCGACATTTTTCCTTGGGAATTATTCAATAATGTCAATTGACCCATACAATTTGAACACTCTTATGTTCACTCAACACCTAAATATATTGCAAGCCAATTATACAGTTCCACTATAGGTTGGAATCTCTAGTGTGTTCAATATATTTTGAAGTTGGATTTTCAACTTAAATAAAGTATGTTGGCATGAAAATAGTTATATGAATAGTTTTGTGTCATGTTCTGTTTTGTCGATATAGGTAACTGGGACAGTTGCAAAGTTTACTCATTATGAAAACTTATTGATATTTATCGTAAATTGGAATACTTATGGGAAATTAATAAAAAATCATTTCACTTCAGTGTAGAAATTGACATGACTCGACTAAATAATGGAGTAGCAATAAAGATGCATGTTGTCTAGGAAGTCTCATTGGACCTCAAAGCATCATTATGATTTACTGAATAACTTGTAATCATTACAGCAGTAGACCCCATAACTGCAGTCCCCTGCAATCAATTACAAAATAAGATGTTGTAGAATAGAACCAATCAGATTTTAGAAAATTAATTTTTAAATGTTATCAAATAATAATAATATTGTGTTTTTAAATTTAAATTATGGACTAGTGTTTGGAAATTTTTAGTAAAATATACATTATTAAGTATCCAATGCAAAAACTGATGTGTTATATTGTATATCACAAGTATAATAATGTCCTTAGGTGTTGGAACAAAATTTAAAAAATAATGGTGTCTATTATGGTCACAAATTTTCCAGGAAAGTTATTTGTTGGAATCTAGCTACTTTTTTTTCAAAAAATTTGATCATAGGAGTGCTTCAATGGTGGAAATAGAGTTAACACCATCAAAAAATACCTGGCTATTCAAAATCTTGAAAGTTGACAGTTGTAATCTAGAATTCCCAAAATTTTTGTTAAATTTCCACAAAAATCGCGCCAACATTTCTAAAAAAATAATGTAGCCTCAATAAACTACTCTTTAAATAAACTCTCTCTTCTTTAAACACATGCCTCTACTTAGTGCTATTTTTATCCAGGAGGATCTTGTTCAATACAGATCGAAAGAGTTTCAGGTTGTCTGATGTCCGGTTCAGTATGCAATATCATCAGTTTCGCGAGTGTTCTCCGAAGAAGAAGTCCTCAAGATGTCATGTGGTTCGAATTTATTGATGTAATGTGTAATTCGGTGAATAAGGGTTCATGGTATTTATGGTCCTAGTCCTAAGGTCTCCTATGGTGAAATACCTTACAAAATGTAAAGACCTAACACCTGAGTCCTATTCCTAAAGACCTAAAACCTAGTTACACTAAACATATCTCATACACCTAAACATTAAACCTATGGTGTTGAAACCCTAGTGCAAAGAAAACTATGTCAAAAAACCCACGATCAAACCATATAATAAATCAAATAAACAAAACAAAGTCTAACCGCATCATTAGACCGCGTCAAAGTTTAGTTAGCCATGTGAGCATATAGTATCCCAAAAGGGAGAATGCAATAATTCTTCACGCAATATAAGAACTTACAGCAAGATAAAAAATGCATCTTAAGACAACATCAGAATTTATAGAGAAGCTGAGTCATTTTATTAGATTGGAGAAGAATTAGTTACATAATGTACAAAATATAAGTATATCTAGCCAAAAAGTTGGTCTAGATTCACTCAGAAAACATGTTGCAATAGGTACAGCGTAACTGTAGAGGCACTGAAGCAAATACTGCGTTGTCCCTTCAGAAAAATATGAACATATAGTTGTAGGATGAATAAGAAAATGAAGATATACTCAAAATTGAAGCTCAAATGATGCCAAGGTTCAAGATCTGGCCAATGTGATAGACTCCCAAGATAACCCAGAAAGGATTTTCCAAATCTGCAACTTTGGAAAAAATCACCTCCCTAGGGTTTGATCCTTGATCTGCTCGGAAATACAGATCTGAAGCTAGATCTGAAAAATAGATGGGTGAAATATGATATCATATCAGATCTAATCTTGAGGGGTTGATGCCTTCTTCAGATCTATGAGCTAGAAGCTCTAGATCTAGCTTCTCAATCCTCCAATGAGGGTTGCAACTGCTACAACACAATTGCCTCTAGAAACTGCAATGTGAGGGAAAGAGAGGCCTTCTTCCTACTGAAAAAAACTGCAATAAACTGCATGCTGATGGAAATAATGATGGCAATGTGGGGGGATGGTCCCTCACAGGATTGCTAGCTCAAATACTAGCAACTTCCTTCCTCCTTTTAGATCTGCAAAATGAACAGCGTTATTCCTGAAGGGAATACTGCTGCTAGGAGGTAAATAAATTTTGGCCTGATGCCAGATCTGCAATGAAGCTTTGGGAAGCTGATATTTAAGCCTAAGGTGATAGGAATAATCCCTCACCAGTTCTCCAGCTGAAGTACTGAAGACAACTTCCTCCTTCCAAATTGATCTTCAGAAATCTACAATTTCTGAATATCAGTGTTCTACAGAAAGTAGGAAAAGGAGATGGCACTTAAAGCCTGATGTATAATGAAGTAAAATCCTCTTTCTAGATCTTCTCTAATAAATAGGTGGGATTCCCGACTAGGAACATCCTGTGTTAAACATCACCTACAATCTCTGCTAAACAGCCCAAGAAAGTAGTGGAATGTCACATGACAATTCCAGATCTAAAAAGATCTTACATCAAGAAATAATCAACATGGCCTCATCCTTGTCTTCATCTTCTTTAAATAACATTTGAGCCTTCCTAGGCATTGGCCCTCATCTATACAAAAATGTCACATGTGGACAAGATCCTCCAAGTTGAATTGCGTTGTTTGACCAAATCAACCATCATGTCTAGGTGCAATGTACACCTTCCATCAAGTGTGCCTTGTTGGCTCAACATCCTCCATCACTTTATCATGAATGTCCCATGATATTTTACATCCTCAAGATCTTATTTGACTGAATCATCCTCTGTTTAATCCCTTCAAGATCTTATTTGACTGTGTCAAGCTCCATGATCTATCTCATTAATGAGACAAGTTCTCCAATTTCATTCACATTAGTAGTTGCTCAACTACCTTGTTATGCATATCTAGGCTAAATTAATCCACATTCACACACACAAAGTGGATATTTATTCATATTGAGTATTGTGGGTCCCTCCACCCTTTTATTTACTTAATGCATTGAGAAAATCAAGGACTCTAATATTCCAAATATGATGTGAAAAATTGGGAATCTTACAGTCCCCCCAGAAAAATGTTGCTTGTCCTCAAGCAACTACAAAAGTAGATGTAAGGCCATCTATTCCCTCCCAAATTGCATCCACATAAGGAAGGCTTTCTCCATTTGGTACAATGTGTTATGCATGTTTGGTTCCAAAGTTGTCTTTTAAAAGGTAAAGAATGACCTCCAACTGTTTTGTTAGATGTCCTCCTTCCATCATGAAGTACCAAGTGACAACCATATGATGTCCAACATCATTATCAATACATGAGGTGCATAAAATAAGGTGGTTCTCTTCACAAAGGAAAAAATCCATCACACAATACATGTCGCCATCCCATGTTTTATGAATTAGCTTGAGCATTGATATGCTCTCATACTTAGCCCTGTTGGCCTTGTTGGATCCAAGCATCATTCCGTCATAATGCAAAAGAAGAAGGAAAGGAGCTATATGGGTAGACAAATATTTCAAACCATATTCTCCTAATAGTAACCACTAGAGTAGGGCCCTTTGCTACCATCCTCCCTCTCCTCCATGTAAGATGGATAGCCAAACTCCCCCAAAAGCAACCAAAGCAATAAGAGATCTTGCTACTTCCTCTCCTTCTCATGTGCATCATGAAGAAAAAACATACTAATGAACATATGGAATGTCAAATCAGCCCAATACAAATAAACATCATCAATGCACATCATGAGAGCATCATACCAAGATTTACCCAAGATAAAACACATAGACATAGGAGATTTCATGTGGTGGCCAATCTCTCTCAAGTGAAACCAAAATGAACATGCCTTCTTTTGTTGAATTCTTTCGTTGATACACAAGGCATGAATCAGAAAAATATAAGCTATTGGGTGGTAACCATACTCACCCAAGAGCAGCCAACACAGCCATTCCTCATTCTTCATTTCATAAGTGTTCTTCAAGGCATGGATCAAATAAATAGGAGCCTTTGGGCTGTGACAAGAACCTCCCAAGGGAAACCAACGTAACCAAGCTTGATGGCCCATGTAAATATGCAAGTGGTCATGCAACCCCTTGCTTATCTTTCTCATCGACTCATCCAAGTATGGAAGATGAGTGATGTGTTGCACAATCATGGTATCCTTCCTTTGTAGAATACCATCTTCCCAAAAATGATGAATAACTTTTCACTCCATCAGTTGTTGAAGTGCACCTCCATTGAGATCTCTTAATTGGACCTTATTCTCATCCATGGCCTTCGAAAACCAATGAGGTTGTGGATCTATTTTAGGTAGAATTTTTTCTTTGCGCTATGATATGCTCATTGAGAAAGTGTCATCAAGAAAGGAGAAAAGGTTTCTCATAACTAGATGTCTACCATTCATCATCTTGTCTTCTATTACTTCATGAGTGAAGTTACCTTCAGAATTATCCAAGAATAATGGGGCCTCATCATTATCATTTCTTCTAAGTGACACCACTATATATCTGCAAGGTAATACATAAGCTATCTTAAAGAAAGGTACAATACTGATCTCATAACCAGTCATTGTACAAAGGATTATGCTCAGCCCTTCTTCTAAAACTCTACATTTCAACTCAAGAGGTTGAATGTAGCTCATCCATGACAAACTGGGATAGATTTTCATCTCCTCCTTGATTAGATCAAGGGTCCTCTGTGCTGTGATATGTTGCTTCTTCAAATCAGCACTATGTTCTAACCCTTGGTTATGCATTGGCCCTGATGGCATGCCCCCATAAGTTTCAATAAGGTTTACTGAAACAATAGGTGATGAATGTGTTGCATACCTTGGATCAACTGATATGTGGGAACCTCTTGACAGAACACAAGATTTCCTCCAAACGGGACAATAGTGCCTCCAACTACTGGTAAGAATGATAGCTTCTCTTCTCCCAGTGTACCAGTACTGGAATATTCCTCCTCTTCCTCATGCATCTCATGAATCATGCATGGGACTCCATGTGTCAAGAGCTCAAGACTATCTTGAAAATATGCAAGTGTCTCTTCTCCATATGTAAGTACTTTTGTAGATGGTGGTGAATGTAGTGACTTCTTGTCCACAGTGACAAGACTAAAATCCTCCACCTTAGGAAATGTCTCTTTGTAGCACATCTCTATCTTATTCACATCAAATTTCTTTCTCAACTTGTGAAAGAAATCTGAATATTTAGTCACCTTTGGATGCTCCATGTGACCAAACCACCAATCATTAGCTCCATCAGAAAGATGAAGTGCTGAAATTTGAATAGCCTCTTTTTCAGCTACAGGATGTAGCCTGAAAAATGTATCTAACTCTCTCCTCCAAGCCTTAACAACACCTGATGAAGATCCATCAAATGTAGGAAAATATAATCCATTATGCCTCTTTCTTCTATTGCTGCTATAGGATCTTGTTTCTTCTTTGATTTTGAAGAAGTGTTAGAGAGTTAGCTTCTCCTTGAATGCTCTAGAATATGCTTTGTACTCTTCAAGATATAGACTGAGAGTCTGATGAGTCTCATGTTCATTCCTTCTTTCATTTATATACCCTTCACTTTTTTCAAAGAAAGTGGGCATAGTGGATCTATGAGGAGATCTAGGATTATCTGGTTTTCTTCTTTGCTGATAGGAAATGTTGGGGCCTTTCTCATCACATATTCTTCTTAGATCTTCTTTCTGCCTTTCCTCTTTCATTTGATAGACCTCCTTGGAGAGATCCTACATAGATCTACAGAAATGAGTGGCAAAATTTTCTTCCTCCATGATATATCTCAACTATCTTCTTCTTCCTTAGATGCAAAAGATGAAGTGTCCACAATATGAGCCAAAGATCATGCTCTGATACCATTGTAGTATCCCAAAAGGGATAATGTAGTAATACTTCACAAAATATAAGAACTTACAGCAAGATAAACAATAAATATTAAGGAAAAATCAAAATTTACAGAGAAGTTGAGCCAATTTATTATATTGGAGAAGAATCGGTTACACAATATACAAAATGTGAGTATATCTAGCCAAAAAGTTGTTCTAGAATCACTCAAAAAACATGTTGAAATAGGTACAGCGTAACTGTAGAGGCACTGAAGAAAATATTGTGCTGTCCCTTCAGCAAAATATAAACATATAGTTGCAGACTGAATAGGAAAATGCATATCTACTCAAAACTAAAGCTCATATGATGCCAGGATTCAATATCTAGCCAATGTGATGGATTCCCAAGATAACCCAGAAAGGATTTTCCAGATCTGCAACTTTGGAAAAATCACCTCCCTAGGGTTTGATCCTTGATCTGCTAGGAAATATAGATCTGAAGCTAGATCTAACAAAAAAATGGCTAAAATATGATATCATATCAGATCTAAGCTTGAAGGGTTGATCCCTTCTTTAGATCTATGACTTAGAAGCTCTAGATCTGGCTTCTCAATCCTCCAATGAGGGTTGCAGCTGCTGCAACACAACTGCCTCTAGAAAATGCACTGTGAGGGAAAGAGAGGCCTTATGCCTGCTGAAAAATGCTGCAATAAACTCCAGGCTAATAGAAATAATGATGGAAATGTGAGGGGATGATCCCTCACAGGATTGCTAGTTGAAATACTAGGAACTTCCTTCCTCCTTTTAGATCTGCAAAATGAACAACATTATTCCTGAAGGGAATACTGCTGCTAGGAGGTCAATAAATTTTTTCCTGATGAAAAATCTGTGATGAAGCTCTGGGAAGCTGATATTTAAGCCCAAGGTGATAGGAATAATCCCTCACCAGTTCTCCACTGAAGTACTGAAGACAACTTCCTCCTTCCAAACTGATCTTCAAAAATTTTCAATTTCTGAATATGAGTGTTCTGCAGAAAGTAGGAAAAGGAGATGGCACTTAAAGCCTGATGTATAATGAAGTAAAATCCTCTTTCTAGAGCTTCTATAAGAAATAGGTGGGATTCCCGACTAGGAACACCCTATGCTAAACATTACCTACAATCTCTGCTAAACAGCCCAAGAAAGCAGTGGAATGTCACATGACAATTCCAGATCTGAAAATATCTTACATCAAGAAATAATCAACATGCCCTCATCCTTGCCTTCATCTTCTTTAAATAACATTTGAGCCTTCCCAAGCCTTGGCCTCATCTATACAACACTTTCACATGTGGACAAGATCCTCCAAGTTGAACTGCGTTGTTTGACCAAATCAACCATCATGTCTAGGTGCAATGTACACCTTCCATCAAGTGTGCCTTGTTGGCACAACATCCTCCATCACTTTATCATGAATGTCCCATGATCTTTAACATATTCAAGATCTTATTTGACTAAATCATCCTCTGTTTGATCCCTTCAAGATCTTAGTTGACTGTGTCAACCTCCATGATCTATCTCATTAATGAGACAAGTTCTCCAAGTTCATTCACATTAGTAGTTGCTCAACTACCTTGTTATGCAGATCTAGGCTAAATTAATCCACATTCACACACACAAAGTGGATATTTATTCATATTGAGGATTTTGGGTCCCTCCACCCTTTTATTTACTTAATGCATTAATAAAATCAAGGACTCTAATATTCCAAATATGATATGAAAATTTGGGAATATTACAAAGCAGAGTTAATGAAACCAAAAGCAGGAAAAGACAATTAAACGACAACCCAAAATTGTGACCTATAAACCACGTTGGAGAACATGTGAACGAGTATATATACTACAGCGGGAAGGTTTAGTATTGAACATAGATTTAAAATCTAAGGGTTAACCACAAAAGGTATCAGAGCCATGTGAACAGGTAACCGTTACATTTTATGCGAAGGATAAGGGATAACTTGCCAGCTAGCCGTAGCATTTCCATTGGTAAAAGTTGTCACATGAGCGTATATGGTAACCGTTAGCGCAACTGCCATATGTGACCTAAAATATAGCCACCAGAAATATTGATCACATGTTGATAGTTGAAACCTCCACGTGGTTAGGCTGGCTGTCGGGGTTAAATTCCTATCCAAATTCTAATTAGGGTTTTTTGAATTAAATTTTCACTAAGGTCCCAATTAATACATCTTATCCCTATGCTAGGTGTCACAATGTGACAAGACCAAGAACCATCAAATTGATTTTTCTCAACCAAATTCCTAATTTGGCATAAAGGATTTCGAGTTTAACTTTACAAAGACATGACAATTTTCCTTGAGGGAGAAATTGAGAGTTTGGAGTTCAAATTTAGAGGGTTAGAGACAATTTTTTTTCAGCATTGCTTGATTTTCCAGAGGGGGAATTGAGCGTAGAGATAGGTGTTAAAAAGCTGAGAGAGAGAGAGAGAGATAGAGATTCATGTTTTTGGTGACTAGAAGTTCCTGTGAGAAAAATCATTCTATTGTTTTTGCATTGTAAAGAATTCCTCGGAGCAATCCTAATAAAGTAGATGCCCATCTTGAAAGCGGACCTGGAGACGTAGTCGACCAGGGATGAACTCCGTAATCAATGTTTGTGATTTCTTCTCTCTGTTATTTTCTGTGTTTTCATTCTTAATTTGCTACTTATTTAAGTCATAAATAATTTTCCTTCAGTATTCTACATTAAAGCATTCATCAGTTAATGATCAATTCATTTAATGGAAAACTAATCAAACTATCTCTGCAGATAATCGATCGTATTCAGATCATATATTCTGGTATCAGAGTAGGTTGTGCTTTGTAGTATTTTTTCCAGTCGATGTTAACCACGTTGGCATTACAGTGTGGAGAAGGAAATCTTGAGGGGTTCGATCCGAAGATTGGAAAGCAGAAAGTCGTTCATCAATCGACGATGACAGGGACTAAAAATATTGAAATTGATGAAACTGCTCAAGTGAAGCATGTGGATGAGAATCAAATTTAGCAAATGTTTCTACAAATGCAACAGATGTTGGGAGAACTATACAAAGATAAGAAGGTGAGAGATGAAACTTCTTCATCGAAGGCATAAAAGCAGGACAAGGGTAAAGGAAAAGTAGATAAACCTCCTTCTCCTCCATCATCTCCATCATCTTCTTCTTCTTCTTGAAGTTTGGAATCTGAAACAGATTAGAAACCTCAGAAATCTCTTTTGAAACTTGATGTAAAGTTTGAGTTACCTGTTTATGATGGTGAAATGAACTGAGAGAAACTAGATAATTGGATAAAGTAGTTAGAATTGTATTTTTGGATTCAAAACATTTTTGATGATAAGACAAAGATCCAGTTAGCTACTCTTATAATGGGGGGAATTGCTTTAATCTGGTGAGAGAGTAAAACATAGATTTATTTAAAGCGTAAAGGTAGAATCATCTCCTCGTGGTCTAAATTCTTGAAAGCTATAAAGAAATAATTCTATCTGCAAGATGTTATTGATTGGTAGCATTTGCGACAAGGTAAGGGACAGAATTTTTAAGAGTTCACTCTGGAATTCAGGAAGAAAGCGTTGGTGCTTGGTATTCCTTTGGATACGCAAGAAACCTTGCTAAAGTACATTGGCAGTTTACATTCATATTTAAAACATACATTATTGATGTTCAATCCTAATGACTTTGATGAAGTATGTGTTCAAGCCATACTTGTCGAATCAAGTGGCAGGCCATTCAAGTTTTCACTAAAGACATTCAAACAGTTGGAGTCCAAAGATAGCAAGAAGAATGAAATTTCAAAAGGAAAGAAGACATCTACAGCTTAGAAGGAAGCTGAAACACCTACCTATACTCACTATGAGAGGATCGGGCATGATGAGGCTATATGTTGGAAACTTCACCTAGAACTCATGCCAAAGAAGTTCCAAAAGAAGAAAGGTGAAAGGCAAGTTGATACAACAATCCAACAAGAATTGGACTTTGATTCAGGTGATGAAGGAAAAATCACCACAATGGTTATGACAGGTAAAAATTCTAATGCTAGTTCAAGTTCAAGTAATTATGCTTCTTCAAATATTAAACATCTAAATGAAGATAAAAGAATTGAGTTATTTCATATAAGGGTACCTTCTAAGCACACGAAAATAGATACATTGTTTGACAGAAGGTCACAAGAAAATTTGATATCTGAAACATTGGTTAAGAAATTGGGTTTAAAAACACATAATTATAAAAAACCATATCCATTAGGTTGGCTAAAGGAACAGACTCAGATTCATGTTACCAATCAGTGTCGTTTAAAATTTTCCATCACATCTAATTACATTAATAATGTGGGTTTATATGTGATACCATTATAAATTTTTGGAACAGTGCTAGGAAGTCCTTATCTCTATCATCATGATGTAGTATTTCATAGGAAAGATCATAAGTATCATCTTAATAAATATGGAATTGAATACATTGTTCAAGCACATAAAATCAAAACTCACTTGGATTTAGTTAATGCTAATCAGATGAAGCGCTTAATAACGTCAAGTAAGAGATATATACTCATGTTTGTAAATGAACAACATAATGTTCTTAATGATGATTTTTCCAGTTGTGAAACTCGCTTTAAATATAGTTTGGTTAAAGTGGCAGATTCATTTCAAAGTCTATCTAAATCATAAACGATAAATACAACATGAGAAATAGTTTATATATGTTTCCCATATTCTTAATATTGGAATGTATCACAAGTCAGTTATAGAGCACGAAGAAATAAAGTAATAAATCCAAGGGATGGTTGGAAAATACTCCATGCAACCCAGTTCATCTCCATCTGGTTCATCCATAATTTTGGTTCCTAGGAAAAACGGGAGATGGGGAATGTGTGTCGATTTTAAAGTTTTTGATTCATTTAAGCATAAAATTTTCATAGCACCAATCCTATATCATCAACATCCATTTGAAGTTAAAATAGATGCTAGTGGTTATTCAATGGGTAATAAAACAATTATTCACACAGATCATCATCCGCTTCAATGCCTTTATTCACAGACTAAGTTACAACAATCTCGCCACTACAAATGGATGGGATTTCTTCAGCAAATTCACTTAGTAATTAAGGAAAAGAAAGGTGTAACAAATAAAGTATTTTATATTCTTTATATACCATCTTTGAATGCTTCAGTAGTACTTCAAAATAGTTCATTGAAACATGAAAGTTATGAAGAACAGTATAGTACTGATAATTTTTTCAAAGATATTTATGAATCACTAACTCATGATACTCAGATAGAAGAATTCAATTATCATATTCATGACAGGTTGTTATATCATCTGGGTCAGTTATGCATACCACACATAGAAAGGGCATAAGTTATCCGGGAAGCTCATTCTTCTCGAATATCAAGACAATTTGGCGTAACCAAGATTATGGCACAAATTCAAAGGTATTGTTATTGGCCTCATATGTATGAAACAATTGTGAAGTACATTAAAGGATGTGTGATGTATTCGAAAAGCAATCCAAACAATTGAAAGATTGGTTTTCACATGCCACTTCCTATTCCGTTGCAACCATGGGACAACATGGATTTTGTTGAAGGAAAGACAGAAATGGTGAACAGGACCTGGATACATATTCTTCCAGGTTACTACAGTAACCATCCTAAGTTCTGGGATGAATCTTCACCTTATGTGTAGCATGCTTACAATCAAGCCTTACATTATTCTCCAACTGCGCCATGACAAGCATCGAGTCAAGCCAAGTACAAATTGTGCCACGATAAGCATAGAGTCGATCATCGTTTTCAGGTCAACGATCAGGTATGGTTGTATATTAGCAAAGACAGGTTGAAAGGAGAAAGAAAGAAACTGAAATCTATCAGGTATGGTCCCTCCAAGATTGTTGAGAAGGCTGGAAATATTTCATTCTGATTAGATTTACTGCCTTACATGCATATTTATTCAATTGTGAATGTAGAATATATGAAGTTGTATGAACCTCTGATGATCATTGATCCCATAGAAGATACACAGATTCCTACTATTGATTATTTAAAACCTGAGTATATGAATGAGTTGCAGGAAGATACCATCTTGGACAGGAGATTTCATACTTCCAGACAAGGAGATGTGGAATCTCTTCGAGTGGGACTCAAGGAAATGAATCCAAGCAAGGTGAGATGGATAGAGATCAGAAAAGTGAGGGTTTTTTACCCTCACCTAATATCTATTTAATTTTATGGTCCAAAAGCTTTCAAGTGGAGAGGATGGATCCAGGAGGATCCTGTTCAATATAGATCGAAAGAGTTTTAGTTTTTCTGATGTCCATTTCAGTCTTCAATATCGCCAGTTTCGCCAGTGTCATCCAAAGAAGAAGTCCTCAAGATGTCATGTGACTTGAATTTATCGATGTAATGGTGTAATTTGGTGAATAAGGGTTCATGTTATTTATGGTCCTATTCCTAAGGTCTCCTATGGTGAAATACCTTACAAAATGTAAAGACCTAACACCTAAGTCCTATTCCTAAAGACCTAAACCCTAACACTAAACATATGTCATACACCTAAACATTAAACCTATGGTGTTAAAACCCTAGCGCAAAGAAAACTATATAAAAAAAACCCACTACCAGACCATATAATAAATTAAATAAACAAAACACAGTCTAACTGCATCATTACACCATGTCGGAGTTTTCCTAGCCATGTGAGAAAAGGAAATCAAACCGCAAGCAGGAAAAGATATTTAACTGCCAGCCCAAAACCGTGGGTTGTAAACTACATCGGAGAACATGTGAACGAGTATATAGACCACATCGGAAAACTTTAGCATTGACAACAAAGTTAAAAGTTGAGGGTTAACTGTAGCAGGCATTGGATCCATGTGAACAGGTAACCATTAAATTTTATGTGAAGGATAAGGGATAAGCCACCATCTAGCCGTAGAATTTACGTTGGTAAAAGTTTTCACATGAGCGTATATGGTAACAGTGAGCGCAATCGTCGAATGTAACCACAAATATAGCCACCAGAAAGACTGATCACATGCTGACAGTTGCAACCTCCACACGGTTAGGTTGACCGTCAGGGTTAAATGCCTATCCAAAGTCTAATTTTGGTTTTTCGAATTAAATTTTTGCTAAGGTCCTAATTAATACACCTTATCCCTATGCTAGGTGTCACAATGTGACAAGACCGAGAACCATCAAACTGATTTTGCTCAACCAAATGCCTGATTTGGCATAAAGGAGTTCGAGTTTAACTTTATAAAGCCATGACATTTTTCCTTGAGGGAGACATTGAGAGTTTGGAGGTCAGATTCAGAGGGTTAGAGGCAATTTTTTTTTATAGCATTTCTCGACCGGCCGGAGGCGGAATTGAGCCCAGAGGCAGACGTTGGAAAGATGAGAGAGAGAGCTTCCTGTTTTCAGAGACCAAAATTTCCTACGAACACAGTCAGTCTGGTGTTTTTTCTGTGTAAATACTTCATCGGATCAATCCTAATAAAGCGGACGCCCATATTGAAAGCAGACTCGAAGACGTAGTCCACCAGGGATGAACTCTGTAATCAATGCTTGTGATTTCTTCTCTCTGTTATTTTATATGTTTTCATTCTTAATTTGCTGCTAGTTTAAGTCGTACATAATTTTCCTTCATTCTTCCACATTAAATTATTCATTAGTTAATGATAAATTCACTTAATGGAAAACTAATCAAACTATCTCAACACATAATCGATCACATTCAAATCAACTTTTAAAAAAGTTTCTCTTCATTCAATATTATCCGATATAGATGTTGGTCAAATTAGGAGAGAAATCCCAATTTATCAAATATTATTCGGTATAAATGTGGGTCAAATTAGGAGAGAAATCCAAAATTATCATAAGCATTAGGGGTTGATAAGAATTGAGCATTAGGGATCGAAATTAAAATAAAATGCTATAATGGTTAACTTTCAATATTAATGATTTAAAATAAATTATTTTTGAAGTATATATATATATATAATTTCTATTAGAAATAATGTTGATAAGTGACGATGGAGCCCTATTTTAAAAAAATGTTTTGCATTAAAAATAATGTCCGTAAATAGTGAACTAGCATTTAAACGAGTCTCTCTACATTAAAAATTATGGATATACCTACCAGACTTGCATTTAAAAAACGTGTTCCCCATTAAGCATGATGTATAGAAATCTATTTCAGAAATTCTAATTTATTTTATTAGTTATTATAATATTGATTAGCAATAAAATACAAGAAAAGAAAATAGAATTTAATTTTAAAGGTTAACTCTATTTTAGCTTTTCATTATTGATAAGTTAAAATAATTAAATTTTAGAAAATGAAAAAAATTAAAATTAAAATTTCATACATATTTATAGAGACTAAAATCCAAACTAACTTGAATAATATAAATCCAAACTAACTTGAATAATATACATAGATGGCATTGGTTTGTTAATATTACAATTAATATAAAAATAATGTGAAGAGAATTTGATAGGATTATTTACTTAAATTCTATATAGAAATTATATGGAGGGAATTCAATTGCACTATTTACCTTTTTCATCTCCTTGACATCATTTATTAGATAAAATGAAATTATTCTTCTTTCTTATATGGTGATTGGTCCAATATTTAAAAAACTTGCAATGAATCTTTTAAATACAATAAAAATAAAGTATTGTTTTATGGATATCACTAAAAAAAAAAGCTATTTAAAACCTCCAATAACACAATTTTTCATAAAACAAATATAACTTACAATAATTTCTTTCAATAAGAATTATAAACCTAATAATTGGTTCATATGTGCATAAAAAAAATTAAACCAGTTACTAGGTTTATAATTCTTATGGAAACAAATTATTATGGATATTTCATTGTGAAGCTATTCAGTGGAAAAATTAGAGTCCTAATGATTGGTGAGCTTATGCATTATCACGTAAAGCAACATTTTGCAAAGGAAATAACATTATTTTTGTCAAAAAATAAAATGAATATTTAAATTGAATACTACTTATTGAGTCTCTAACCTCTTATAATAATGAATCAAACCTACATTGAATATATTTTCATCCCAAGTCTTCATTGTTACATCTTCATATTACGTAGGCATAAAAAAAAATATAGATAATATTCATATATATATATATATATATATATATATATATATATATATATATATATATATATATATATATATATATATATATACATATACATATACATATACACATACACATACACATACACATACACATACACATACACATACACATACACATACACATACACATACACATACACATACATATATATATATATTAACACCCCAATTTCCACATATATTTGGTATTACTGTCATTTATTTTTATTACTTAAGAATTTGGTAATTGAGGCTCGAGGGAAAGCCTATAAAAAAATTAAAATGTTTTTAAAATGTTTATATTATTTTAATTCAATGAGAATCTTGGAATTCAAGGGAAAGACCTAAAACTAATTTCCAACCTCCATGAAATTAGATCACTCTCATTCCCTGGAGAAATAAGAATATCTCAGTGGGGAAACATATTTATGTTTTTTTTTTGAAAGAGGGAGGAGGAAGAAATTACCTTGAGAGATAAAGGACGACAGAAGTCTATGAACCTAGGAAAGATGATACCCCATGGAGTAAATATTGAGCTAGGTTAGAGCCAATGGAGAACTCTAATACAAACAAAGGTCATGGGGAGAAGTGGATGTAATTTCCCTTCTCGAAGGTTGGGTGGAAAGTTTGTTTCCCAATTTAATTCATGGATAAATTTTTCCTCAGATATGTAAGTTATGCCTATGATTGTAATTTTTATGTTATTTAAAAAAAAAAAAAAAATCTAATAGACGTTGGATTGTTAAGGGTTGGATAAAGTGAATATCTTATGGAAAATGGAATATTGTTGTATTTCATGTGTTAATGTAAGTCTGGTTAAATAATAGAATCTGTGTTGTTAGTTTCAGGTTGTTCATCATGCCGCTAGTCATCAAACGGGCTCTCATGATGTCTTGTTAGGTCCTCAAAATCAAATTTTTGTCATTTCATTAGGTTTTCAAATAAAAATGTAGTTACTGGATAGTGTTTCTTGGGCTATTTCCACTCCTTTCAAAATTTTTATATGGCGGTCCTTGTCATCACTCAGTTGAGTATACCATTATTGAAATATCATCATTATCACTTCAATTTTCATCATCATGATTTCATTCATTTCAGTGTCTCCATTAGGTCATTAGGGTTTTAGTCACCAAATCTATCATTCCATGCATAAACTCCACCAATGGAGGAGTCGTAATAGGTAAATTTGTTCAATAAATTTTGGTTTCAATTGTAATTCATGTTTCATATATGTAATAAGTTCATCATGTTTCTAAATATGCAATGAAAGCGTTAAAGTTACAATTTTTTAAAAGAAAAGTGGAAAGGACATGTAGTGGGTAATCCCACTACAATGAAGAAAATTGACCACCACAAGATATAAAAGGACAATTCAACTCATTTTTTCATTCACCTCATCCAAGAAGAGCTCTTATTCATAATCAAGTGAAAATTCAACAAACTCAAGTCAAAAACACTCTAAATTTGGTGCCAAAAGAAGCCACATTGCACTTTCGTCCCTCCATGCTACGATTTCCTCCAAACGTTGTGTTTTCTCTCCTAGAGGTGTCAAACAAGTTCTGAAGGATTATGAAGGATATCACGACATTTAGCATCAGTGAACAAGTAAGTTACACCTCAACAAACCCCTCCTTGCAGCTCAAATTCATAATTTTAGTGTGAAAACCCTTCATTTACCTCCATGCTGCGTTTTTGCGTCTAGCCCTATTTTTCAAGACAAATACACTCTCCCACAAATTTTTTACCCTCCCTCAAACCAAAAACCATGTACCATATCTTTCATACCCATTCATTCCCCATTCCTAAGTCCCAAATCCTAAACCCTAGCTTAATTCTACAAATTTGGGAAGTTTTCCTATCGAGGACTGTGTTAAAATTTACTAGCCCAATTACCTGACTCATTTCACTCTATTTCACTTCCTATACTTCCCTAAGACCCCTTCCCATATCCATAAATTTCCCTACTCCCATCTCCCTTCCCTAACCCACTCATTATATCCATTTTCTCCCTTCCCATGTTTTGTCATATTAGAGTTTTTCCCCTTGCAATCAACCAAATGGAGGAGAAGAAATATTATGAAAAAGGAGGCAAGGTGATAAGATATGAGCCCTTAACTAGTCTTGAGATGATTTCTACACCAATTTCCAAGAACTGTTCTCAAGAACTAGGGTGTCTTCCTTTTTGTGAAGTAGTTGAAAAAGTAAAGTACAATGCCGCATTGACCAAATTGTTTGCTACTCAACTCAAACGGGACAAAGTAACAATTGCAGGGTTTACTTTCACTATATCAAATGATATAGTAGCTAAGGCCACAAGGATACCTAATCAGTGTGAAAATGGTTTAAGAAATAAGAATAATACCTTCATAGTTACCAACCCTAACTGAGAAGACAATATAGAAAACACATGACGAATATTTTTCCTGTTGGGCATTTCCCTGAGAAGTATACACCACTCATGAAGATCAACATGAAGTAATTCACCTATGAGGGAAGATTTTCCAGATTATATGGGTATAATGTCAGACATCTCATGCATTCACAAGGGTAAAGCCACTCAATTTTCCCTCTTACCTCTACATAATTTTAGCACAGATGGTAGAAAAGGTCCAGCATAAGCAGAGTAGTCTCGAAAGTATCCTCTTCCACCATGCTCTAATCAAAATCATTTTTCTACACCGGCTTGAATAGAAGAGTATAACTTGGGAAAATTTCATGCAGAAAAATGTCTTTTTGTCTTCTACTAACCACCCTACTAGCCATAGTTCTCCATAAGCACCATCAACACCTTCTAGACATGTGGAGGTTGGCTCACCCAACACAGTTTCAGTGAGGAGGAAGATTGAGGTCACTAAGACATACTAGAGAGGCATAAGGCTTGTGTTTTCTCCTCATATTGAGGAAGGGGCCAATCCCATATCATCATAGCAGGGATTACCATCACATCATGACACATATATGCATGATAAGGAGACGGACTTTGACTTAGTAGACTTGGAGGCTAGTGAAGAGCATGGAAACCTAGAGAGGATCATCAAAGACAAAGATTCCAAAATCAATGAACTCCAAGATAACTTGGAAAGGGCTAATTTCATCATTTCCTTCCTAGATCAAGAAAACAATTAGCTGAAGGAAAAATAGTTGTCTTTATAGAAAATTCAGTTTGAGGCTAGTATGCATGATGTGAAAGGAAAAGTAGTGGTTGCCACTGAAGAGTCATATAAGCATGAAGAGTAGGTGACAAGGAAGAGACCAAAGACCATGGGTCTCAAAAGAGCATTACAAAAGGAAAGAGAGAAAAATCCACTAGATGAAGAGTTGAGTTTTGAAGAAAGATTAGCCAAGGTTTCAATGAAAACAGGGAGTTTTGGATTGAGAAATTAAATATTCACTTAGAGAATCTCGTTGATGAGGCCAACAGGTACAACAAGATGCAAAAACACATGGCTAACCACTACTATGCAATAAATCATATTTGCAATGTCAAAGTCAAACAATTGCAGGCCAAACTGAAGGAAACACTAAAAAGTCAAAAGGAGGAAGAAAACTTGGAGATTCTTTTTTATGCTTCCCTAGTGGCATAACATACCTTATCAGGTACCTTTGGACTATTTTTTAGGTGTTTTGGAGCAATTTTTTTTTTTTGAGAAATTTTGGTCAAAATTGGAAATTAAAAAAACCAGTCATACTAGAAAAAGCATAGCGTGGGCCACGCTATGCTTTTATTGGGGGGTCCACTGCAGGAAAACTCAGCATTTTAGAATTCCTCTTGATGAGTACAACAATTTGAGTCCGTGGTTAAGCCATGTCAGCCACTTCTAGGGGTTCAAAATTCCTAAAAACATGCTAAAAATTACCTTTCTGCCTGGTTTTTGGAGCCTTCGTTATGGTTTCTGAGTACTCTTGGGGGAACGAAGATTTGGAGGGTTAGGAGCCACCTTTTTTAGTGCTTTATGATTCTATCATGTAGAAAAAATCCATATCTTTTTAATGGTACCTTCATATCTTTATTTGGACACCTTGAAGGACTCCAAAAGTTAATTTTCCTAAGCTTGCTACGCTTTCTCCTAATTTCTCTATGCTTTCTCCAAAAGGAAAATTTTACACGTTGTTTGACCTAGTTTTAATTTTTGACCTATATGTAATTGATGAATGACGATGTCATGAGGTGTAATTGAGCTGGTAAATAGTGAAATTGGCTAGATACATGCTTGTAAATGTATTTTTTGGTCAAATGTATCTATTTTGCTATGATGAGGTGAATTGGTTGACCTCCACTAGACATCAGGGCTTTGTTGGGCATATCATGTAATCAGATCCAAAACTAATGGATTTGACCCCTAAGAGAGGGGAGGCATTTTTTTGGTGTATATATATCATTTTCAGAGTCATTAGACTAGTTGGACATCAATGGATTGTAATCTTGTAGCTTTTACTTTCACTCATATTCAGAAATAAAAGGATGGAGTTGCAACTATTATCTAGGAATTCATGTGCAGTGATTTTATGATCATGTACCTTCTCTGTTATATTATTTATTGAATGATATATAGGTACTCTTTCATATATTTTATCTTCAATGGCGTTCCTTTAGTCATAGGCATAATTCTATTAATTTAGCTATGTTTAGATGGAAATGTCATCTTGTGTTTCATGTTTCTAGTTTAATGAATTCAAGAATGAACATGCTCATTAAATCCCTCTATTCTTTCAGACTCATCAGCATACCTAAAAAAACCTAAAGCCATCATAAATCCATTTCTACCTTACTCCTTTATAGCTTTTCACTTGTAAACCCTTTGATACCTAGACCTAACTACATGGTTTCATCCCTGATCCAACATCAAACCCTAAATTTCTCAAAACCTACCTAAGCCTATCATATCTAGCCTGATATCTTTCATGTCACAGTCAACCATTGGCTTTGATCTCATTGAGAGAGCCCTCTCAGCCTGGTAGGGCTAGCTCCTAGGTCAAAGTGTTCTGTGGTTACCATTGTTAGTCTCCTTTTCATCCTTTGGAGAAGTGGTGGAGTGTTAACATGTATGATAGTACAAAAGATGAAACATTGTCAATATTTCCTGAGCTAATGCAAGTCTTGCTAAATATTGGAACCTGTTATGACAATATACGAGATGAAATATTGTCGTTATTACCTCTATTAATGTGAATATTGTTAATTACTCAAATATGTTACATTAATATAATTTATTAACCTATAATGGAGGAAGGGATGTATTCATGTTTGTATGAGTAGTGAAAGAAACTACTCTACATCTTCTTGACATGAGGGTTATTTTGTCCAACATATGCCTCTTTTTCCTATCATCTTGACTGAAATAAATAAAACTTTAAACAGGTAATTATCGTAAGGAAGCGGGAGGACTCTAGTTTTAGTAGAGATTATAAAAATATATATAATTACGTACATATATATGAAGCATGTGGAACCGATTGGTAAGGTAAGTGTGGGAATAGTCACCTAGGGGCCAGACTAAATTGAGATAAATACAAAACAAAGAAATCTAGTTTTCCAAAGATAATGAAAAGGGTGGTGATTTCGGCTGTGAGGAAAGACTCGAGCGTGGAATAGTTTGGCCCTGTTATCTTAGGGAATAACTAGTGGGTTGAGACAGGACTTCTTAATAAGGCCAAGAAATTTCCAGCACTACTATTAAAGGTTGTAAAAAAAAAAAAAAGGAACAAAAGAACCCAATTTTCATGTTTAATTTTCTGGAAAATGATAATACAATAATAATCTTGCAAGCTACGTACAAACTCTCAAACTATTTAATTCATAGAGGGGAGTATCCTTTTAACAAATAAATTGAGAAATTAGAAAAAAAAAAAACTTGAGAGTTCAACTACTTTCGAGAACCAAATAGGAAAGAAAAACAATAAACGATTTCCATCTTTAAGGGCATGAGGTATTTTTACCCCCAGGCCGCCACTAGGGATTGACAGCCTGGGTCCAGTCCTACCTTGTAACCCATTCATTTACAAAAAATAAATTCATCGATATTGCTTCATGAGAATGAAAATGAATTCACTATGGGTTATACAAATTAACACTATAATTTCAGTAATACCCCTTAAGAGAATCACCAAAACACAAACATAATTAAACTACATTGCACTTAAAAAAAAAGTATACAAAACTAGGAATTTGGCCATGAGATACAAAGATGCATAGGGGAGGCCACTAATTAACAATCTATGAAATTTCCTCCCAAACAAATATTCCCTACATACGAGGGTCACGCAGAAATACCTATAGTTGTAAGAGAAACTCTTAACACTGGAAACTCGTACAAGCAAAGACGACGTTATTTAATGTCAGGCAGAAGGATTTACAGGGATGAAAGACATTAGAGGATCTGGAAAGTATTTAGAAATCTCTAAGGTCTAAGGAAAAATCAAATTTTAGCAAGTCATAAATTATTTTGCACGCATAATCCTTCGAGAAGAGCATCATTGCACGCCTTTTGACCTGAATATGCACAATCCTGGGAGTGGCGAAAGTCACTTTTTGGGACCATAAAAAGAACACTCTAGGACAGTGATTTCACACTTGAAGCTACCTAAGGACAACCAACAAAGCCTTCTTAGACATCAAGGGAGCACAAAATTGAATGTTTGTGGCACACAATGGAATCATCCCCCTCTCTTGGGTCACCATCCACAATGTAACATGAGAGGGAAGGAGGATTTGAATTCTCCTATATAAATCCAGCAAGAGATGAAAAACTTGAGAGCACAATGTTATGCTGGCCAGACCCAAGAAATACCAGTAGTGTGTGATCCGGAGTTGAGATAGAGGCGACTCAACTTTTGGCCATCCAGCAAGTTCACTTCACCACAGTACAAAGAGGGATACTTTGCACCAAGGAAAGCTTAGAAGTAAAGACATCCTTGCATCAAGACTTAGAACCCAAGTTATAAGGGCCCTTTGTCAATAGGGTTAAAGTTTCATCCTCATTTCCTACCAACACTCAATAAGAGGGAATGAAAGAGCCATCATGAAAAAATGAAGCATAACAGCTCCAAAAATTACCTTTTCAAGAATTTGCGCACTTTTCCCTCCCATAGATTCACACATGGTGTGCATTCAGAGTTGACCCGCTTGCAAACATTGTGCCCATTGCAGCCTTTTGCGCGCAAAAGAAAGAATGAGAAATTTCTCCCATATTTCTATCTTTTCCTGCTTGTAAATTTATTGGAAGCCCATAATACATCTACCAACACTAGTTGAGGTACCCCGTAGCTTGATAAAGCTCACTCTTAGCTGCCTTTTGTAGCCTTAGTGTTAGTTTTATTTCAAGTTGATTTTTTCAAATTTCACACATAGTTTAAGTAGGGGGGGAAATTAACTTGCATTCCAAAAAAAAATTATGTTTTACAAATTTAGGTACCAACACACCTAGATAATTTTCCAAAGTAAGTGGCCCAAGTCCACGCATGTTTAGCTATTTTCTTTTTTCTAGTGTAAAAGTTATTATTTTAGTTCAATTTTTGCACTAGGATTTCGGGACCAGGATTGAATTGTCGATAGAAGAGAAAAAAATCTCTGCTGCCTTTGCACCCTTCGATGATCCTAGGCATGCATATGAACACTCTCTATTTGCAACTCACCATCTCCCTTTAGTTGATGATATAGATTAACTAGGAAAAATAGAAAGCAACTCATATCTGCACATGTTTTTCTTTTGAGCAAGGAACAATACAACATAGTTTAATAGGGAATTTTGAAAAGAATCATCGCTTATCCACATGTTCAAACTATGTGCTTGTCCAATCCTTTGTCACAAACCTTCACACACTAAGCAAAGAAAAGACACCCAAAACTAACTTAACAAAAATCACTAAATTCTCCCCATAGGGGCCACAAAAGAATTTATAGTTTAAGTTAAGATCAAGGGGGTAGATATCCAATAAGCCACCTTCATCATTATTCATATTGAAACATAGAAGTTGACTTTTTAGGTAGCTTTAAATCCACCTATAATCCCATAGAAAAGAAAACCGGAGCGTGGCATAGACCTGTTTCAGAGGGGGTTAGGCTTAGGTGCAGTGCAGGCGGTATCAGTGGGGGCTACTAACCCGGTTGATACTCGGTACTATTAGATGAATTAACAAGAAACCCAAGACTTGAATGCTCACGTGGGATGGTGTTACTTAGTGGCCAAATCTAGGGCATCCTTTCCCTATAGGTGATGGTGCAGGCAAGCACTAGATCCTCTACCCTTACCTGGTGGATTTTCTTTGGCCGATGGGGGGTGTCACAAACTCTTACGGGACGTTGTGCTAGCACTTGCAAGATATCTTCTCAAGGCCCAGTTAAATTTGAGTGTGTGAGGAGGAATAGGTCTTCTAGGATTTGAGTATTATACGAAAACAAACAAAAACCAATATTTTTTATTTCTCGATCACATAGGATTGATTTAAGGGGAAAATTTATTTTATTTTCACTTTTTTTTATGTACGCGATCAAAATTTTTCTTTGATTATAAACTCTATCCTCTCAAATTTTTCCAAAGGGATATCTAGTCGACACTAGAATGGACCCAACAGGACCTCATCGATCTAGACGTATTTTATACCTCCCCCCATTATCGGGAGGGGTTCCATGTCTTTTTCCATTTAGGCATCAAAGATGGAATGTTGCCACCATTATTGGTTCATCCTTTATTGGGGCATCCTTAGTTGGGAACCCTAGTCAGTCTCGCAATGCCACACCACATACCACCCCTCCCATGACCCCTAGAGGGCAAAGGAGTGTGACCCATTCGGGAAGCCATTCGAACACACAACAGGGCACGTCACAGACAAACCACCTTCCTAACCAGAACTTTGTGTCTTCATAAGTTGCAATTGCTTCAATCTCACAGTCACCTTTATTAGCTTCGTTGAATCTACTCGATTTAACCAAGCTAACGAATGACCCCATTTCACACAACCTTATATGGCCTCCCATACCCACGAAGCTCCCTTCCGATATTTGAAATTTTGAAGGAACGCAAATGGAAGACCCAAGTACTCATGTCATGACCTTCCACCTATGATGCTCATCAAATAATATCATTGACGAAACTATTCGATTGAGACAATTTCAACAAACTCTGACAGGAGTAGCAGTGAAATGGTACATGGAGGAACCCTCTGCTTCAAATGGAACCTTTTGCGCCCTTACCACCACGTTGCTAACATATTTTCAATTACCCATTCACCATGATTCCGGAATGGAATTACTGACACACTTTAGAAAAACCCCCGCCATCCATATCTCATACCATCTCCACGAATGGAGGCAACATCGTAGATTATGTAAAGCTAAACTCAATGATCGAGTGATTTTATATTTTTTCCTGAAAACTCTCACTGTAGAGATTTCAAAGGATGTGGCACACCAAAGGCACATATTCGAAGAGGACGCCATCAGCAAATCCCAATAGCTTGAGATGATTTATACGCAATCAGGATATATTTGTAATATCCTGCTCAACGCCCCATGCCTGTAAACTTATCAACAATTGCGAGGCACATCGAACTCTGCAGATGAACTAATTGGGTATTTAACCCAAATTTACCTAGGTAGTAGCAGTCAAAACCCTGGTTACACGTATGGTTCTACTCAGAATGTACCACAACCTGGTTTTCAATGTCATCATATGCCTCAGCAAAATTTGACCAATAGGGCATGAGCGTATCACCATGGAGGACCTTATCCTCCAGCTTAGGGGACCCAATACGTAGAGATAAATACTGACGGAAGAGCTACCCACCCCATAGCCAGGTGCAAACCAGGGACTTCATTACGCTCAGTCCCCAACACAAGACCCACCTATTTAGACTGATGCATAGGTGGAATTTGTGCAGCCTTCCCAAAACCAACACACCAATCATATAACCAGGAGAACTACCTTCCTAACATGGTGAATAAAAAAGGAAAAATCAAACATCCACGTGCATCATGTCAAAAAAAAATTGGTAGAATTTAGGGTCTCCCTAACTAAAACCTTCAATCATCACGCTTAGAGCATACAACGGTTGTCCTTAGACCCTCGTTTGCCTGTACCAAAACATCCAGGTCTGCTTAGCAGGAAAGATGGTCCGTATAGACATTGAACTCTTGGATGCTCACTTGGACTATAATACACTCCTTGGTCGAAGTTATATGTATGCCATGTCAGCCATAGCCTCCTCCATCTTCTGCATTATGATGTTCCCCCACGAGGGCTGCATCATTAATTTCGACCAATTGACGCATAGCGAGAACTAACCCCTAACAAACACTCATTTAATCCTACCCTATGTAGATACATCATCGGATATGCTTTCATGGTACCAAGAATTTGGCCCTAGCCAGTTGAAACCATCGTCCATTCTAGGATCATTCCTAGGATATCCCCCCATTATACCTAAGTCTTTACTCGATGTCGCAGGGGATCCGGTGTGCATGATGTCCACATCAAGCGTTGAAGCTAGTCAGGACATGGAGACAAGTAGTAATGACATCGAGTCCTTGACAACGGTAACCTCTCTAGCCTATGCCACATCCCAAACCCCTTTCCTCTACCCCCCAGATGGTTTCATCTCCCAGCAAGTTTTGGAAATAGTGGTGTTACCAAACATATCATTTGCATTACCCATTTCGTATCTCATCTCCCCTATAGGGACAGGAGCCAGACACATCACTGCCACAGGGTTGAAGCCCCTCAGTCTTGAGGAGGTCCCATCCGTCTAGGAAACAATCAAAACCATCCCTGCAAAGGAAATTCCCATTGCAAAACCAGTGATTATAGCTAAGAAAACTGAGAAAAGAGGAAATAATATGGAGACTCCCGCCATAAAATAGGAATCACCAATCTGCACCATATGTGATGTAATAGGACACCCTACCCATATCTTCCAAGAGATGGATGAATTAAAACCACTCGTTGGCTCTTAGGCATACATCGCGATGTTGTACTCCCATAAAAGGGAACCTGCCACCATAGGTAAAGACAAAGCATTGCGTATCAATCACGCATGCACTATCTGCAGCAATTATGGGCACTATACCCATCATTTCCTAGAGATACCGCGATATAGGGATGCCTTACACACCATCGAGCGATCCTTTGAAGAGGGTCCCCCCACCCAGTCTGTCGGGGATGAACCTTGTGTCATCTTTTACCTACAAGAAGAACAAAAATCACCTAAAAGGCTCCCCGCTAGACCCCCTCCCCCAATCAAAGGGTGCATACCTTGTGATGAAATTGAAAATTTCATCATTGATTGCCGATCTTTGGAAATGTTCCAATGGTAATATCTAGTCCATATAGTATATCGCACCAACATGAACATCCTGTATTCATGTTAGCTATGAGGAGACAACCACCCAATACGTCATTGTCACTACATACCAAGATTCCGCACAGCACTATCCTGTATGCGATCAAGCATAGTTCGCCTCTCCCAAGAAGATTGCATGGACACGAAATCCATGAACAGTTTGACAACCCAAGAGGATGTGACGAGTAGATCCATCCTATTCTTGTCAACCAAGATGAAACCAATCAGGGAGATTCTGCCCCCACCAAACGCCAACGACACGATACTTCATATATGATTCATATCATCATGTATCGGAACTATGACTCGAGTTGTATGCTCATCTACCATAGGTGTTGAGTCAGCTGCAAATACGAGAGTAGTTGTGCCTGCGATAGTACAGAACCAATGTGTCTGCACTCTGTCAACCATGTCTAGTTCCACCACATCGATGATGGAATCCTTCTAGTGTCTTTCAACTAGCTCCATGCAGTTTGACCCTATTCAGCATCACCTTGTGTAGGATCAATCCCCCTTAGGGTCCCTATTTCATCCAGATGAAGACATCCTAGAGGCTATGACAGAGCTAGATTATCCATGGGATGCAATGCATCACCATTCAATTTTTCTCTCGAAGCACACATTCAGTCCCAATAAGACAAAAGAACAAGATATCTACGCGATCGAATAAAAATATTTCCTCCCATCAGGGAAAGTAGATTGGTTCAAAAACCCCATCCTAGCACTTGATGCATTTGAGGAAGGAAATATTTCAAACATATCACCTACCATCAAGGTGAACATATCCCAAAATCCTACAAAGCTTGAATAAATCTCATTGGTGGCAGCATGCTCTCCATAATAAATAGCCTCTTATACCAAATTTCTACAAGATTATTTAGATATATTCGCATGGGACTACTCAAACATGCCTGGGCTTAGTGCCACTATCGTAGCGCACCATATTGACACTTGGCCTAACATACCTCAAGTTCATCAGACAACGTCAACTACACCCATCTAAGGAAGAAGCAATAAAACGAGAAATCGATAAGCTTCCCAAAGCCAGGTTTAACTACCCCATTTCCTATACATCTTGGGTTTCCAACCCTGTTCCCGTCATGAAAAAACAGGGCACTATACATGCTTGCACCGATTTTTGGGATTTGAACAAAACTTGTCCCAAAGACAATTACCCCACCCCATTCATTGACCAGGTCATCGATGCTTACACAAGACACAAGGCTCTATCCTTCATGGATGGGTTCTCTAGGTACAATCAAATGCAAATCCGCCACACAGACTGGTACAAAACCTCGTTCACCACCCCATGGGGCACATTCGCATACAAGGTAATGCCATTTGGCCTAAAAAACATTGGAGCCACCTTCCAAACGACCATGATTATATATTTCATGACTTGTCACACCTTATCCTTGCCTACCTAGACGACCTAACTACCCATTCAAGAAGCGCTCAGACCACCTTGAGGATCTGTGATTAGTATTCCAAAGATGCTGTCAATACAAATTACACTTGAACCCCCTCAAGTGTGTCTTCTGTGTCAGCACAAAAAGACTCTTAGGTTTTATCGTGTCCCAGAAATGGATTTGTGTGGACCCCCTCAAGGTCCAAGCCATCAAAGAGGTACCACCACCTCGAACCCTCAGGAAACTACAAAGCATACAAGGGAAGGCCAATTTTATAAGATGCTTCATCCCAGATTATGCCACCTGTGGTCAAGGGTTCCTACGCCTCCTTTGCCAGGACATCCCATTCAAATGAGATTATTATGCCCAAAAATATTTTTATGAACTGAAAGAAACATTATCTTCAACACCAATCATTAGTCCCCCTGACTATGAAAAATATTTTTCCCTATATCTATCAGCTTTTGAATCCACATTGGCTGGAGTTTTGATCTAGGAGGGCCTATATGGGAAGGAGCACATAATATATTACGTCAATAAAACATTATTTGGTGCAACATTAAGATGTGAGCCTGAAGGAAAGACTGCCCTAACATTAATCCATGCATTCTAGAAGCTTCGCCACTACATCATCTTAAAAACCACTACAGTCATTGCAGATATTAATCTCGTCAAATACCTTGTCACATGCCACCTAATGAACCATAAGTAGACCCGCTAGATAGTCATTCCCCAAGAAGATGATTTACAGTGTCAATCCCCTAAAATAAAAAAGGCACTTAACTTAGCAGAGTTCGTTACGGATCTCCCAGGAGATACCAAACGATCACCAGTGAACGATTCGCTACTAGATGAACATCTCTTCTTTGTAGCAACCGATGACCCTTGGTATGGAGACATTCTCCTATTCCAGTGAACTCAAAAGTTCAGATCACATCTCACTCGAGACAATCGTCGATGCATACGCCAGCATGCCCCCAGATATCTCCTCATGGTAGATGTCTTGTACCGACGAGGCATCGACACCATTTTACATCAATGTCTCACTCAAGACCAAGTGGAACAAGCCCTTAATGACTGCCGCAGAGGTGCTTGCGGCGGCCACCTATCTGGAATGGCCACCGCCCAAAAATTCCTATGGGCAGGATATTTTTGGCCCTCCTTGTTTCACAATTGCATTACTGTAGTCAAGAGATGCGAGCGATGCCAACGCTTCACCCACAAAGCAAGAGCACCTCCCACTCCTCTGCACCTTGTCATTGTCGCCAGCCCCTTTTGCAAATGGGGAATTGACTTAATGACTTGCAATCCTACATCATTAGGAAACCATAAATATATTGTCATGGCTATCAATTATTTCACCAACTGTGCCGAGGCCATGCCTACATATGACAACTTAGCAGAGTCCTCTGCTCGATTTCTGTTTAACCACGTGATCGCCTAGTTTGGCATTCCCAAAGAGTTAGTCTTCGACCATGGGAAACACTTCAAGAATTAAGTTTTCTAGGAGCTATCTCACCACCTTGGATTCACCCACGAATTCGCTTCACCATACTACCCCTAGTCCAACGGACAAGTAGAAGCAGTAAACAAAGTACTCAAAACTATGTTACAATGCGTGGTGAATAACCATAAAACCATTTGGCACCACATGCTCTTTTCCTCCCTATGGGCATACCGCACGGCTGTAAAGACGTCCACTAGCTTCACAACCTTCCACTTGGTATACGGGGTCTAGGCCATGATTCCCATAGAACGCAAGATCCTGAATTTTCATGCTGCCATCGAACTCCTCGATGATACCCAGCCTCTAGAACAACACCTAGTACAACTAGAGCTCATTGAAGAAAGTTGACAACAGTCGCTGCAACAAAATGAGGCCCATAAGAAAAGGGTAAAATCATCATTTGACCGCCACATCAACCCTATCTCATTCATCTAGGGAGAACTAGTCCTTCGCTATGAAGTCGTAAAAGAAGCCCTAGGGCCAGAAAAGTTTGAAACCTTGTTGAAAGGACCCTACATAATAAAACATTGCCTCCGCCAGGAGGCATACATCTTGACGGAACCAGATGGAAAATGCCTCAGAAATTCCGTTAATGGCCTTTACCTCAAGAAATTTTACCCATAAGGGCCAAGACGAACCTTCCCTATAGTGAACGTACACAAACCCAACCACTTCAAATTTTTGACCAAAAGACTTATTACAAAATGCGCTCAAAGTGCTGCCATATATCACCAACCTGAACCTTACTTTGGCTTTGCTAATGGAGTATCAAGATGGTCTCAAAGTTTAGCCGCAGTTGCCTGGGTCATCTATCACCCTAACCGATCACCACTCTACACAAACAGTGTGTGCATCGGTTCAGCAACAAATAATCAGGCAGAATATGATGCTGTCATTAGAATTATGTGCGACACCCTCCATCAGGGCATATGCCATATGTATTTCTACCTCGATTCCTAGTTAGTAGTGTCGCAATTAAACCAAACATTTGAGACAAGATATTCACAACTATTTAGAAAATATTTGCATGCATAAAGATTAAGAAGACAATTTTACTATATTACATTTACACATGTACCAAAGATTCAAAACCAAGAAGTTGGTCGCATAGCTAACAATATCCTAAACTGGAATGCATCTCGAAGAAACCATCATACATAAAAAACCAAAAACATAGATATCCATCAGTATAACATCATCCATAAAAAAAAATAGGTGACACAACATGTAGAACTACAAAAAATATCTCTCATATATAATATATATCATGGTGTATATGTCTGAGTACAAAAAATGGTGTCGCTGACCCATCGGCCAACCCAAAGATACACAAAAAAAAGTCATAAAAAATAGTGGAAGAATCCTCATAATGGTTGATTTCCCAGTGTACAAGTAAACTCTAGGGAAATTCTCCCACAAGTGGGGCACCTGGACCCATAGCTGCTCATGGTACCACTACTAGAGTAGCCGTAAAAACTGAGATTTCCACCCGACATAAAATAGGTTGATAGTCCCTGTCTCGGGCCATCACGGTCTCTAGCTAGGCCTCCTCAAGGTTATCCAAAAAACCTTGAGAAGGCATCCCCTGGGTCAAGAAATTGATTCGACCCCAGGCATCCTCTAGAGCTAACACCTGAGTATTCATCTCCACGTTGCGAGCCTCCGCCGCATCTGCACGTGCCGTCTCTACATTAGCACGAGCTCACTCAACCACATCCTCGGTAACAGCCAAGCTGCTGCCCTCCCCCGAAGGGCCAGTACCATCACTAGGTCCACCGCCAGGTCCTCCAGTAGCATCTCCTCCCGACCCTCCAAGACCACCCCATTGTCTTCGAAGAGGACCGTGGCCGACCAATCAAGCCACGGGGTGACCTACCTTGCCAACATCTGCAAGAGTAACCAAAACTATGTCAGTGTCACTAGCAAATCATATAAGAGGATATATAATAAAATAAATGAAGAAAACATAAAAAAACATACATGTTGGCCCCCAAGCATAACCATGAGGGAGGCCCATCTCTAGATCCCCTCGAAAGTCCATCCCTACATATGGGAATGGTAGAAACATCTATAGGTTCACCTCGAACCATGCCTCTGTTGTTGTGTTCCAATAACGCCCCACCATGCCCCTGCCACCTCACAGCATCACCAGAGCCCACCTCCTCACGCGAGGCTCCCATGGCCCCCCTAGAGGCACCATCATCACTGGTCTCAGCAGCACTACCCTCTCATACATAATGCTACATATAATTATGGTGTACGCAAACAACTTTAATCCATTGCGGACCTTCTTGAGTTGTCTTACCATTCCGTCGTAGCAAAAATGGGCAAAATCGAAGAAGTGTCTGGACCTCAACCAGTGCAAGACTCCAACCTAAGGGCCAGATGCCCGATGCGGAGCTGAAAACCTTCAAGTCAAACAATCATTGGGAGAGCACACTGCTAAGCCAAATTTGTCACTGATACAATTCTGATGCACCCCTTCACAAACGGTGCCCCACCACAATGACGTCTCTGAAACCTCTCCAAATCCACTCTCTTAGAAGGGAGTGGATACCTCAATGCCTCACCATGAGGCAGTAACCTGGTCACGAAGTATATATCTATCTCAGGATGGATGGCCAAGTTAGTCCAATGCAACACAAACATGTTGTGCCTCCTGTGCCAATGTTGGATCAAGTAACGAAGCAATCGGTCCTGTGACCGAAGAAGCTCGTTCTCCGCGAACATCAAGAGCCCCCATTGCACTAGCTGACGGCGTGCCTTAGGATCACCAGCCAATGCAGTATGGAGCTTGGTCCAGTCTCGCTCCCTCCACAACAACCTGTCATCCAAACAAGAACCCATCAACAACAGAAAAAACATCAAAAAATAGGCAAAAATCCAAAAACAAATTTCCTTGGCCTTTTTCATGCCTGTCCCTCAGACATACATGCTTAAGGCATGCCTGTATTTTCCATAGGCATGCATAAGGTGAGCCAAAACAGGGGAATAGAGTGCTTAGAGCATGCGAATCCCCCGTAAATGTGCATAGAGGGTGTGCCCTTGCGCTAATCACCCACCCAATCTAGGGCAAAAATTCACTCATAATCCATACAAACCAAGTTTGTATGGATCCCGACACCACCAGAGTAAAAAAATTAAAGTGCAGGATGTCATGGAGGTTACCTAGGCATGATATCACTAATCCCTGGTGCTCAGGCTGACCGTGATGGCAAGAACTGCTCCGTAGAAACCTTTGACCTCTAAAAAACTCAACAAAGTACAAATGAATTGGTTTAGGACCATATTCACCTATATATCTCCCTTTTCAAAAACTTTTGAGGACGATAATGATAGATCACAAGATCCATTCTCTGAACCATAAGCAGTGTTGTGATTAACACTCCATAAGGAATAGAGGCGATGCCACACATTCGCACTGCCGAAAAATAATTTTTCAGTGCCGGAAGGTATGCCCTCTCTCATCTTCTTTTTTAAATCTGATGACTTTCAATAATATTTGATAAAGAATATGCTTTCACTTGACATAGTTATTTTTGCAGAAAATCTCACAAACTATACACAACTCCATCCATTGAATGTTCCAGAGCAGGTATCATTCTACCCCTAGCATGATAGAATCCTAGAAAAATCTGCATATCCTGACATCATTTCTCCATCAAAAATCAACCATAGGTTCCAAATATCCGACCGTGTTTATCATCACCTCACCCTGCACATGTTAAAAATCCTCATTGATCGGTATATCCCCCCTCCATGGTTCTCATCACCCATAGTAGACCATATATCACTGCAAAAGTGATGCCACGACCATACAAATTTAGTTCGAGAAGCACCTCATGCCCATCCATCCACCATGCATAGGGTCAAGTTTTACCATACAGAATAAAACCCCCTTCCTGGATGACCAGGCTGTACAAGTAGATCAAAAGCGCACTACCGCGCCTCGCATTTGGCCCACCATACCTCCACCAGCATAATCCCATCTACGATATCTTTTCATCCACTTCATCAACCTCACACATGAGACCAACCAATGGGGCCCCCACCACTAGTAGAAAATGATGAAATTAGTGACTAGGTGACTCAAAAAGTTAGTCACCACAATTATTTCAAGTGAATTACTACTAAATTTGAGAAATTTTAAGTGATCAAACTAAAAATGACTAACTTAAACGACTAATTTAGTCTAGGAATAAAATATACGACTAGATAATAAGTGACTAAACTAAAAATGACTAACATAAATGACTAATTTAGTCTAGGAATAAAATATACGACTAGATAATAAGTGACTACACTAAAAACGACTAACTTAAATGACTAATTTAGTCTAGGATTAAAATATATGACTAGATAATAAGTGAAAAAATTAATAATGATTAACGTAAATGACTATTATAGTCGAAGAATAAAAATATGACCAAATAACAAGTATAACAAGAATATGAATTAGCGATTTATGTTGGTAATTTGTAATTGTGGACACACTGTTTGTTATGGGTTTTTTGTGGCATTGTTACATACCATGGTTGATTAATGCACTAGATTCATAGAGAATGATTTCATCCATTTGAATTCAAAGTATGTTGATTTATACATGGTCAATTGATATAAATCTAGAATTTTACTCTAAACCCATATTATTCTATAGGTACATGCATTACAAAAAATTTCACGAATTCTAATAATGCATTCACATTCTTAGAATGTGCACACATTGTTATTAGAAAACCATACATACTAACAATTCTTGTGGCTCTTTAATTATGTATAATAACATGCCATGGCACCCATATCCAAGTTGAAATCTGAATATCCCTTAGAGAGTATCTATGTGGTTGTTTGGGGGTTAATTCATGTTCCTTGAACACAAGAAGCTTTATTTAGGGCCTAAGGCCCTCTTTGCTCCTGCCGTCAATAGATAGTACATTCCCCAAGACCTTTCTTACCATGTAAACCATACCCATGGTGAAAAATATCCCCCATATAGGCCAAATATTCCCTATATATGTTCCGTGTAGTAATTAGAATACTTGTTCAAGAAGATTGATCATGGGAAGATTCAAATATGACCCAAGCACCTTATGATCCTTCCTTGACCATGGTTAAGGCCCCAAGTGCCATACATAATGCCAAAAGACTCCTAATAATATTAAGACCAAACTTAAAGGCCCTAAGACCTAAATATGTCACAAAAGCCTTCAAATAACACCAATATCACACCTAAAGGCTAGATATTATATCTTATATAGGATATGTGTGGTCGTTTGAGGCCTTATTCATGTCCCTTGAACTAAAGAAGTTTTGTTTAGGGACTAAAGATCTTGTTCTCCTTTCATATCTGTCGTAGAGGCCATAAAACCCATCCTTATTATCTAAAACATACTAGTTGTTCCCATATTTCCATTCTAATATTTTGTTCATGGACGTTAAGTATGAGAAAGACTTGTTTTAGGCATAAGGCCCTTTTTCATTCCTTGTCTAATATATAAGACCTAATTCCCATATATGATGTGGAAAACCTCATAATGGAACCCTTATCCTAGATGGAGGCTTAAAATCCCTCAAAGATGATTTACATTGTTCTTTATGGTTTTTTCATGCAATGTGAGCCAAGGAAGTTTCATTTTGGGATTAAGGCAATTTTTTTCATCTCTTTGCAATGGTACAAGCCTAAGACCCATTCTTACTATGTAAAACATACCAATGACACTAAATATCATCCATAGATCCCTAAGATACCCTATAGAGGTTATGTGTTTTTCTTTGAGAACTAATTCCCCTATCCCATAAAATCCTTAATTGCTAAATCCCCTAACCCCCTAAACCTCTAAACTCCTAACCCATTTAACCCCCTATACCCCTAAACCCCTAATGCCCAACCCCTAACCCATTTAACCCCCTATACCCCTAAACCCCTAATGCCCAATCCCTAACCCATTTAGCCCCCTATACCCATAAACCCCTAACCCATTTACCCCCTAAACCATAAACCTCTAAACCCTTAACCCATAAACCCTTAAACCCTAATTCCCAACCTGTAACCCTTTTAACCCCCTAAACCCCTAACCCATTTAACCCCCTAACCCTAAACCTCTAAAATCTTAACCACTAACCCCTTAAACCCTAATTCCCAACCTGTAACCCATTTAACCCCCTGTTGATAGGGAAAATTGTACTGTCGAAAATAAGGGCGTCTCCCCGGTAAAAGGTCCCAATTAGACCTCACACAGTTTTGGATAGAAGCCCCATCCAGTATGTGGGCCCGGTTGCTGCCATAAGTGTTTCCACTCTTGGTTGCAGATGAGAAGATGATGAAGTGGAGGAAAAGGTGAAATGACCAATCAGTGAAGAAAAATCAGCCCAAGATTGATGAACCACAAACAAAGATACAAGCAAGTCTATGCAGCAAAATAAAAGGGGGTACTCCGTGAGTGGGATCGGTGAACCAAAAACCCAATCAGACATACATGAAAGAAAACACGCAAGAATTTAATTGCAGAGTCGTTCACAATAGGTCAATGACATGACAAGGAACAAATAAACATTGATTCGAAAGAAAACATACATGCAACTACTGTGAATTAGTTCATAACCAATTGCATGCATGAAAGCACACGTACAAACATAGTGAAATATTAGACAGCTAGTATTATCACCATAGGCAAGTATGTGAATCAGTGCCAGAAAAAAGAATTTATATATTATTAATGCTACTACAACTTCAAATACATATTTAAAACTCATCAAAACCCAATAGTGGAACATGGGCTATTAATATCAATGCATGCTACCAAAACCCTAGCCTCATTACCTCTCTCTCTACTTGATCCCAAGAGCTGAGTGCCTTTAGATCTCAAGCACCAATTCACTCTCGCCTCCTGGCTTTCAATTGCAGAGCTAAAATTCCTTAACTTCATTTCCCAAAGTTATACATATAAGCTGAGATGACTCTTGAGTTCCCTTGACTCTTGGTCTTCCTGATTGTTGGGCTAGCTTGCGACTTGGGCCATTCGTGACCTGCAACCTAGGCTCATATGCGACCTACGACCTGGGGTCATCTGTGAGCTGTGACCTGAGGTCATCTACAACCTGCGACCTGAGGTCATTTGTGACCTGCGACCTGCGACCCGAGGTCATCTACGACCTGTGACCTGAGGTCATCTACGATTTGCGACTTGGGGTCATCTACGACTTGCGACCTGGGGTCATCTATGACCTGAGGTTAGTTGCGACCTGGGAAATTCCTTCTATTCTTCTCCATTTGGGGAGCTCAGCCGTTGCAGAACATGATGCCTTTCCCTAGTACCAGTCTTGTGCGAATGGATCGGTGATAAATGTGCCATTGAGCCTATAGTGAGTTTCTTTAGAGCTTTGAAAGGATCCCCCTTTCTTGCTGGGAAAATTCTAGCTCTTTGTGAAAACCAATAGCTTCTAATTGCAATCAAATAGCATAGGTCACATGTCTTTATGATCGAATAATAATGCTAGAGGCGTATTCAATTAATTTCAAGAGTGATTCAGACAAATTTTGTTAGTTTAAACCCCCATGTAGTCTTTTTTCACATCACAACATTATTGGTGTATGTGGTTTGTATATGATGACCCTGTGCCCTTTTACCCAAGACTTATTTCTTCTCTATGGCATAATGGTAGGGAGGATCAAATAAAGATTATTTGAACCAAGTGCACTTCTATTTACGTGGTGCTTCCTTGGTCACTTCCTTGTATATTTTTGCAAGGATAAAACGCGGTGTGCCATTACATCCTTAACAAAGCCACTATGTGTACATGCGCACATCTCCTTGGCGCATCCTTGGTGTTTGCTAAACTGTGCACGAAGGTGAGTCCTCTTCTTATTCTTATGGCACCTCGACTGTATGTGGTCAAGCAAGCACAACGACCAATGCCCTTTATCCTCATACAACTTTGCCTTTGACGATAATTCCCCTCAAGGTGCCTACTACCTACCGTAACCTAAGTGCATGCCCTCCCTATGCGGTTTGAATACCTGAGAGTGCGACTGCCCATTTGATGGGCATGGGTGTTGTATTTGCATGAGGTCACATTCTTGGGTGGAGGTCGCACAGTCGGGTAGTCGCATGAGTCATATACTCTCTTGGGTGCGACATTTTCGACCTTGCGACTCAGGAGAGGTCACGTAGTGGCACTGAGGTTGGGTCGCATACCCCAACCTATGGCGCAAGTTGTGACTGGGAAAAATTAAAATGTCTCTCTGTGACCATGCATGGCTCTTTCAGCAACCATGCTCGTGGCAACACCGGTGACTGTGAAACCTCGACAGAGACTGCGTGGGAGAAGTGCAACTGCTTAGAGTAACCTCGGACCGTCAATGCTAAATATGAGAGCCATGAACATTGCTATTTTGTTGTTGTTTTCTTTCGATTTTGTCAGGCCAAAAAAAAAAAACGACAACGAACAATGTGTTCAAAGAGCCTTGAGACATGAGCTGGCACTAGAAAAATAATCAACATTTCTTCCTTAGCATTGTGATTTGAAGGATGCCCACCATGTGTTCGTGTTCGAGGCTAATGTGTCATTTTCCCTTAGGTTTTTCGGAACACAAGGGCTTCTAATGATGCACCCATGTCAAATGCTTCTCTTTCATGCACGCTTATGCCACACGCGATTGCAGGTATGGTTCCCACAAGCAGTCATTGTTTCATTCAGTAGTTGAACCTTATGGTATTTCCAAACAACAACGATAACCTATAGGTTGCATGTATCTCAGCTCCGGTCTCGTGACTTGGCTGGACGTTTAAAAACATCGCATGGATGTAGTCACATGGATGCAATCCCAGCAATGCGACTCAATGAGGTCGCCGAGTCGCAACGTCCACAAGTTTCATTCCACGTCACTCCTTCAGCACATGCGACTTGGCGACTAGCAGACTGAATCACATTCCTCCTCTTGGGCTAGCCGCAAAAGGTCATCACCGAGAATTGTGTTTTCTTCTTTGCGTGGCCTGGGGTCGCAATATTCTAAGATGTCACAGATGTGCCATACGAATACCTTTGACCAATTTTCCTCCCAATTAACAAGGCTCCACGACACATATGTGCCCCTGTCCTACGAAATTTTTCAGCACTCCACGCCCTATGGGTCTTTGGGTAGTCAATAAGGCATGCATTTTATGGAGTTGGACTTATGCCCATGTTGGCTCACGAAATTTTCTCGAAATATTTTCTAATTCATAGCCTTTAAAATCCCTCAGGCAGCTGGTGCTACCCTTTGTTTGCGTGTAGTAATAAAACTTATCGCTAGTGCAAGAGGAACTGCCTCAATGGTATGCTTGGGAAAAATGCGCTTCATGTGATGTGACATAAGAGACAAGCCTGCATGATATAATACCCATTTCACCCTTACTGGAATATCTATTTACATGGGTCGCGGCTTTATGTCTATGTCGCCATTGTAAGTTCAGGATAAACGATAACGACTTTACCCTGCTTCATGCTCCTTCATATGCTATCGAGGAAAATCTATTAAAACACCTTTGAATCGATGAAGGGACTTTCAATGATCTTTGAAGTGCGTTCGTCTTTTATGGTGGCTACCCGTACGAATTCCAAAGGTCTGTGGCAGTGCTCATTTCAAAAATCATTAACCCTTCGCCTATCTCGAACTCCCACCACACCATATGTCAAATACTTACCGCATGTTGAAGAACATATATTCTTGTGTACCCAAAACTCCTTCGAGGTTTCAGAAAGTTCACATGAACAATTAAAACCTTCATGAAATTGCTACATAAGTTAGTGCGCAATAATTATGACATCTTTGACCGATTTTCTGAAAGGAATAGTATGAGAATAATTTAGCTCTCGTTAATAATGAGAAAAAACAAATGAGTAAAAAATATCTCATTCGAGGAGCAATAATATTGAAATATACAAACTAAGATATTGCAACTTAAGTCAAATTTTTGAGCATCCCTAAGTCCGGAAACTGGCTTAAAACTTATATTTTCATACAACCATCGACCGTATTAGACCTTGACACTTCATGATTCCACAAGGTAATGATTCATTCACATAGGAGGCGTTCTTTAAATAATCGAGACCATGCTCTTGGAGGGTGGGGATTAAACGCAAAGTAGGGCTGGCTTACATGCATCTAGGGTTGTGAGGGCACGTTGAAGGGTAGAACCTAACAAGCACTTAGGGGAATAGGCTAGGCATCGACTTTCACTGTGATGTTGTGCAAAGCCAATGGGAGTGCAACCACAGGAAAGAAGATTTTCCTTTTGAAAAACTAGGGTTTCTCCCAAACCCTACCATGATTAGGGTTTCATAATACGAGCCAGATTTGAGACCTCACCTACCTGAGCCCAACGCCCCATTGATTAGTGATGACTACTAGGGGAACACATCTTTGAATCCATGGAGGAACTCTCAATTATCTTTGAATAGCACAGTCAAGAGATAGCAAGACAAGTGAATGTGGTGACAGGGCTGGGAAAAACTAGGTCATGGGGATATTACCAACTGAAGGCCAAGTCAAAAACTTAATGGGCTGAGCGAGTATAGGGGGGCTTATAATTTTGAATATACCGAAAATTTTGGGTGGTGTTGTAGTGGCTACAACACCCCCTAAACCCTAAACCCTTAAGCCGCTAAACCATTAACACCTAAACCCCTAACCCCTTAACCCCTAAACCATTAACGCTTAACCCATAACCCACTAACCCCTCACCCATAACCCCTAAAATCTTTAACTGCTAAATCCCCTAACCCCTAATCCCCTCATCCCTAATCCCTAATACCTTAACCACTAACTCATTATTCACCTAACCCTTAACTACGCCTAAATCCCCTAACCCCTAAGCCCCCAATCCCTAATCCCTTAAACACTAACTCATTATTGCGCTAACCCCTGAATGTGCCTAAATCCCCTAACCCCCAAGCCCCCAATCCCTAACCCCTTAACCACTAACTCATTATTCCCCTAAACCCAATCTCTAATTCCTTAACCACTAACTCATTATTCCCCTAACCCCTGAATGAACCTAAATCCCCTAACCTGCCAATCCCTAACCCCTTAACCACTAACTCATTATTCCCCTAGATCCTAAACCTATAACCTCTAACTCGTAAGCCCCTAATCCATAATCCCTTAACCACTAACTCATTATTCCCCTAACACTTATAATAGTCCTTAAAACTCGTTGGGATTAGCCATTCCAAATGAGAGCAGGTCTAGTTGGGACCTACGATCGATTTAATTCCCCCTTGTTGCCAAGGTGGAATACCATGAGCAAAACCATGGGTTGCAAAAACATAGAACCCAAAAAACTCTCCTCGGAGGTGTAAAGTATACATCCCTTTGGTTACCCTTTACATGAGATGGTATAGACCTTTTTGCAAAACATCTTGGACAAAAAACATTCCGTGACTATAAATTATGTGAGGGAAAAAACAACCTTTTATGTGGATTGAACCAAGCCTAGGACTATCAAATCCTTTGGGTGTTGGCTTTAAGCATCTCATGTTGCCTTACCATGGGTTTAAACCCTGCTCCCCCAATGGGCAGAGGAAACCTTAGTTAATCCACTGTGGAGGAGGTTCCAACTAATAGTTCATTATTTACATGAGACAACCTCTGGCCAATTTTATACTGCTAATGAGGGTCACCTTGACTGATGGAATCCTGACTTGAATTCATCTAAAGGCTAACCACAAATTATTTATACTTTTTTGGAAAGAATGCATAAGCGAAGTTATTTCCAGATGTTGGACGAATTGATGCCACTACACTACATTCATTGGAGATATACAATAATTTATTCCATACTATTTTATCTCAATTTTATTTTAATAATTAATTAATTAATTTCTTTAAAGACTCTTCTGGATAAATCACATTAATTTTTTAAGATAAATGCTTTTTAAACCGCTCATTATGTGGTTCATCATCAATATTTTTAAAATAAATTAATTAGAATGAAATTGAATTGATTTTTGAAGCATCCTTTTAAATCAATTGTTGAACTTACTTGGAATCATGAGTACGCTCAACATCCATCAAAACAACAATGGGTATGATATTAAAAAAGATATTTAGAGGGCATAGTATTAAAAATTATGTATGGAAAAATGGAGAGAGAGTATTAATTTTTCGTTTAAATTTTAAAATTTTTACTAGTTAAACTAACATTTCTCCCTCCCAAAATACATCTCATTGTTTTGGTCATCTCCCGCTACTTTTTTACCAGCAACGAAGTAGCTCTCATGCTTTTTTACTAGTAATGAAGCAGCTCTCAGATTGAAATAGAGATAGGGAGTGGTAGTCGAAGCATCTTTTCCACACGGATCTTTACTTCAACATGTAATATGTTTCTTCTTTTGGATCTAACTGCTCGTGCCCATTATTTTCGTTTCCACATTGAAGTGAAGCTTTTTATATCTCAATTTATATTATCATTTCTTTGTATCTTTCTTTTGAAAAATGGTTCTACTTCAAAATCACCCCAAGAAAACCGACCACAGTTGCTATTTGTAATGGAGTCCCTTGTTTTGTATTTCACCTTGGCTCACATGGAATTTTTTTCTCTTTCCTTCATAGTTAGTTTTGGCCATGCTGTTATGACTTGTTTTCTCTTTCCCAGTACTCTTTCATCATCAAATTTCAGGATTTGGACAGATTTTTTGCAAAATTGTTGAGGTTTTAAGGTCAAATCCAGCGAAATGAGCTTTTTAAAATCTCAGTTGTTAGGTAGTAGGAAGTTATTAGCTTCTCTCTCGGCACCTTCTCTAGGGGGTGAAGAGAAAATTCAGCGGTCTAATTTCCAGCCCAAAGAGGGAAGTTTCAACTCTAATTTGGTTCTGTGGAATGCAATTATTAAAGGGTATGCGATGCATGGGAAACGAGATAGTGCTGTCAGTTTGTATCATCAAATGTTATTATCAGGTAAGAATCTTGACCATATTACATTTCTTGTTGTGTTGCATGCATGCAATCACACATGCTTGGTGAATGAAGGATGAAAATACTTTGATAGCATAGGTTAGCATTATGGTGTTAGGCCAAGGGTAGAGCACTATGCATGTAAATGATGGGGTTTCACTTCCTCAGAGAAGATGCAGGGACTGGAAAAAATAGTGGCCCAGGAAAACTTTGAAAAGAAATATCTACAACTAATGAAGAGATGTTGTAAATTTTGTAAACTGTAAAGTTTAAGTGGCAGAAAAATCTAGTATATATTACATCCAGGAATGCCACAATTATACGATAAGTGTAACCCTTTGTTTGAACTGACATGAATTATGTGATGTCATGGTCTTGGCATTAGTGATCTTCCTTTGTGTTTACTAAGCAAAGGAGCTAGATGTGAATTTGGGATTTTTCTCAGATTTCTAAGTGGATGTTGAAACATGTTCTTAGCATGAAATACTAATTACAGTTTAGCAAGAACAAATTTTGAGCATTGTGAACTACTTGGGGAAGAAAGTCTACTTGCCTCTCAACCTGAAGGCAAGAGAAAGTTTGTTGATACTAAGCCAATCCTTAGTATAGAATCATTTAAGAGCATTTTTATAATTGAAAAAAAAATGGTTGACCTACTTGGGCGTACACTGAAAAGAACTATCTACAACTAATGAAAAGATTTTGTAAATTCTGTAAACTGTAAAGTTTGAGGTGTAGAGTTTGAGGAGCAGAAAAATCTAGTATATATTACATCCAGGAATGCCACAATTATACAATAAGTTTAACTCTTTGGTTGAACTAACGTGAATTATGTGATTTCATGGTCATGGCGTTAGTGATCTTCTTTTGTGTTTACTAAGCAAAGGAGTTAGATGTGAACTTGGGATTTTTCTCAGATTTCTCAGTGGATGTTGAAACATGTGCTTAGCAAAAAATACTAATGACAGTTTAGCAAGAACAAATTTTGAGCATTGTGAACTGCCTCAGGAAGAAAGTCTACTTGCCTCTCAGCCTAAAGGCAAGAGAGAGTTTGCTGGTACTAAGCCAATCCTCGGTATAGATTCACTTAAGATAATTTTTTTTAATTGAAAAAAAATGGTTGACCTACTTGGGCGTGCAGGATTCCTGGATGAGGCACACAATATTATAAAAATGATGCCAGTAGAATCTAATTCTTCTTATAACAATGATGCCAATAGAATCTAATGCTGTTGTGTTTGGGGCTTTTCTCAGTGGCTGTAGAGCTCATGGCAATATAAATTTAGCCGAATGTGTTGCAAACCGCCTATTTGAATTAGAGGCTAATAATCCTGGAAATTATGTGTTGTTATCAAATATTATGCTGCAGCTGGCAAGTGAGAAGAAGTGGAAAAAGTGAGTAGTAATGAAAGATATGGGTTTGAAAAAACCAGCGGGATGCAACTGGATTGAGGTTAAAAATAAAGTGCACACATTCCTTGTGGGAGACAAATTGCACCCACAATCAGAACATATTTATGAGAAGGTAGAGAGTTTGGCTAAGGAGATCGAGGCAGCAGGGTATGTTCCTGATACCGACTTTGTGTTGCATGATATTAATGAAGAGGAGAAGGAAGACATCCTTCACAGCCACAGTGAAGAGATGGCTCTTGCATTTGGACTTATCAACACACCCCAGGGACATTAATTCGAATAAAAAATAACTTGGGCTTTTTTACCAGCAACGAAGTAGCTCTCAGATTGAAATAGAGATAGGGAGTGGTAGTAAAGCCTATTTCCCACGCAGATCTTTACTTCAACAGGTAAGATGCTGCTTCTTTTGGATCTAACTGTTCGTGCCCATTATTTTCATTTCCACATTGAATTGAAGCTTTTTATATCTCAATTTATATTATCATTGCTTTGTATCTTTCTTTTGAAAAATGGTTCTGCTTAGAAAGCACCCCAAGAAAACCGACCACAGTAACTGTTTGTAATGGAGTCCTTTTCTTGTATTTCACCTTGGTTCACATGGACTTGTTTTCTCTCTCCTTCATAGTTAGTTCTGGCCTTGCTGTTATGACTTGTTTTCTCTTTCCCAGTACTCTTTCATCATCGAATTTGAGGAATCGGAAAGAATTTTTACAAAATTGTTGAGGTTTTAAGGTCGAATCCAGTGAAATGAGATTTTTAAAATCTCAGTTTTTAGGTAGTAGGAAGTTATTAGCTTCTCTCCCGACACCTTCTCCAGGGGGTGAAGAGCAAATTCGGTGGTCTAATTCCCAGCCCAACGAGGGTAGTTTCAACTCTGATTTGGTTGTGTGGAATGCAATGATTAAACGGTATGTGATGCACGGGCAAGGAGATAGTGTTGCCAGTTTGTATCATCAAATGTTATAATTAGGTAATAAATTTGACCATATTACATTTCTTGTTGTGCTGTATGCATGCAATCACACATGCTTGGTGAATGAAGGATGCAAATAATTTGATAGCATAGGTTATCATTATGGCGTTAGGCCAAGGGTAGAGAACTATGCATGTAAATGATGGGGTTTCACTTCCTCAGAGAAGATGTAGGGACTGGAAAAAATAGTGGCCCAGGAAAAAATTGAAAATAACTATCTACAACTAATGAAGAGATTTTTTAAATTCTGTAAACTGCGAAGTTTAAGTGGTAGAAAAATCTAGTATATATTACATCCAGGAATGCCACAATTATACAATAAGTGTAACCCTTTGGTTGAACTGACGTGAATTATGTGATGTCATGGTCTTGGCATTAGTGATCTTGCTTTGTGTTTACTAAGCAAAGGAGCTAGATGTGAATTTGGGATTTTTCTCAGATTTCTAAGTGGATGTTGAAACACGTGCTTAGCACGAAATACTAATGACAGTTTAGCAAGAACAAATTTTGAGCATTGTGAACCGCTTGGGGAAGAAATTCTACTTGCCTCTCAGCCTGAAGGCAAGAGAGATTTTGCTGATACTAAGCCAATCCTCGGTATAGACTCATTTAAGAGCATTTTTTTAATTGAAAAAAAAATGGTTAACCTACTTGGGCATACATTGAAAAGAACTATCTGAAACTAATGAAGAGATTTTGTAAATTTTGTAAATTGAAAGGGGCAGAAAAATCTAGTATATATTACATCCAGGAATGCCACAATTATACAATAAGTGTAACTCTTTGTTTGAACTGACATCAATTATGTGATTTCATGGTCTTGGCATTAGTGATCTTCCTTTTTGTTTACTAAGCAAAAGAGCTAGATGTGAATTTGGGATTTTTCTCATATTTCTCAGTGGATGTTGAAACATGTGCTTAGCACGAAATACTAATGACAGTTTAGCAAGAACAAATTTTGAGCATTGTGAACCACCTGGGTAAGAAAGTCTACTTGCCTCTCATCCTGAAGGCAAGAGAGAGTTTTCTGGTACTAAGCTAATCCTCGATATAGATTCACTTAAGAGCTTTTTTTTTAATTGAAAAAAAATGGTTGGCCTACTTGGGCATGCAGGATTTCGGGATGAGGCACACAATATTATAACAATGATTCCAATAGAACCTAATGCTTCTTATAACAATGATGCCAATAGAACCTAATGCTGCTTTTGGGGCTTTTCTCAGTGGCTGTAGAGATGATGGCGATATAAATTTAGTTGAACTTATCTATATACACATTCAAGTAAATTTACCACCTTTGACACAACTTTCTTGGTATATAGATAAACAATAAAAACAATTGGGGTCAGGTGGGTGAAATTGTAGGAATATTGAAGTAGCATCAAAGTCCTTTGTAACGTTTGTATCTTCTGCCTTTTCACTATTACCTGGTAACAACATCTACACATATCAAACTATTTAGCAGGCCTTTTCTAGCTAGAGCGAAGGAACAAGTGTCTTGGAATATTCTTCCCTCCTTATTGAGCATTTCAACTCTATCTTATTAATTTGAGTGTAACAACAAGACTGATAGATGGTTGATTTTCCAAGAGAAACATTCCAAGAGCACAATTATGTTTTCATATGTGAAAATACGACATTTCCATTGAAAATGGGCATGTCAATAGAAAAGTATCACAACAAAAGTGGATGATAGTGTATGACATATGTTTTCTCTTCCAGCATGGGATGGAAGACAAAGTGAAGCCTTGTATCATAATTCATTTTTTGTAGTTCTATAAGATAAGCCATCTTTTCCACAAGAATGAAAATGTTGATGATAATGCTTAAAAGTACTTTTATCATGTTTTCTTAAAGGGGGTAATCGAGTGAGGGATAGATGAAAGATATATGTCAGATTCCAAACTCTTATTCGGCATTGATGCCAGGAATATTTAACTATTTCTATTGAAAGGATAGGCATATGATATTGTAGGGTATGTGAAATTTATCTGTCTATAAAGACTTGTACATAATTATAGCTTTGCTTGCTAATAATTCCCAAAAACCATTGGTTTTCAGTGCATGTGAGTAGAGAACTGTGGAAAAAGATAGTTAAAGTACTTATTATATCTTTCCATAACAAATGGAACATTATAGTAGCATATCACAAAGAGTAGCAATCCATGGTAGTGTTCTCTATATTTTTCTTGATGAAAATATATTGTGGCAAAGTGATGTGAAATTCTAGTGCATTTCTCGAGTCAAAAGTTTAGATATTTTCGTAGAAATTGGAAACTTATTCCATCAGGTAGTACTGTAGTTTTGAGACATGAATAGATAAGCCTTAAGGTAATAAAATTTATGGAATTGGTAACCCAAGTCAATATGCTTGATCTCAACTTTTCTATAGTTTAACAGAGGACTGACCAAAAGGCATTGTTTTTTCATTTCGTTGAAGTTGTTGTAAAGGGCTTATGTAATGTTTGAAGTGGTTCCTCAGTAGATGTGATATTTACAATGTCCCTAATTCTTTTGTATTGAAATTCAATCTCTATCTATTTTCCTTCAAAACATGCATATGATCTAGCTGTCATTCTCGCATTTATGGTTTGTGCTCTCATTTGTTTTCTTGGCCTCCTCTCGTTTATTGGCTGTGCGTGTTACTATTGCAAACGAATGGGGGCCGACCCATCTGATCGGGTTGAAATCCATTTAGACAATACTAGACTGAAGAAGGCAGGCATGAAAGCATTTCCGACTATTGTTTACACATCTGCTTCTAAGTTGTCACCGGGATTGGCCATTGGCTGCTCCATCTGCTTGGTCGAATTCGAAGAAGGAGAAAAGATGTGAATGCAACCTTGATTTTATTTTAGTCCTTAATACTCATTAAAATTATAATCTTACTTTTTCATTACAATCCTAGAATGCACGCCAAGAGGATTCATAGTACATTTTTTTCCGTAGGCTTAGAAAATATGGGAAATGGATTTTTAGAAGATTGTTGATGGTTGAAATAGTACCACTTCAATCTCGATTTTCAACTCTAAATTTTCATAATTGTAATAGTAATATAATTATAAACATAAGCAATGGAACATTAAATATATCGACGCTCATCCATTGCCGGAGATTCAGCTTCTGCTTCCATTCCTGCAGATCCTACGACTACAGGCCGCACCACCCTCCATCGTTTCTTCTCTGCCTCTTTTCCTCTTGTGTGCCATGTGACTGATGGCTGATACATTTTCTAAAGTGGAATTGAGATCAAGGGGGAAGTTAACTGGAGCCCTGGCTCCACGCGTTCTGAAGGCGGTGTAGTCATATGTAAGAGCAGCATCTTTGGCCGTGATGAAGTGGGATTGGCCACTGGCTGCTCCATCTGCTTGGCCGAATTGAAAGGAGAAAAGTTGCGAATGCAACCCAATTGTAATCATGGATTCCATGTGGAATGCATTGATAACTGGTTGACCTCGTATTCTTCCTGCCCTATGTGTAGGCATTCTCTGAATATCCTTTAGCAATCAATATGTATGATAATACTCTTACGTTTCATTACAAGGTGGATTAGTTGTCATATTCATCAGTTTTGATTTCCTTGTAAGATGTCTCATTTCTGCAGTGGAAGTGCTTTTTCTCGATGTTATATGCATGCTTTCTGGTTTATGTCAATGCAGGAGATAAAATCTTTGGGTTTCTATATTGATGATATAAAAGGTCAAGAGGAAAATTTTCCCCATTCTCCAGCACAGAATGACAATGCTATTGCAAGTGATGTAACAGGCGAAAAATAAGTAAAGTCTGAGGACAAAAGGAGCCCATTTAAGGAAACTCATGGCACGAAATGTAGTGAGGGTGAAACTGTGATGATTCCAAAGAAAACCCTTAAAAAGGAAATCGTATCTTATCTCAAAAATTATAAATATCACGACTTAAGAAAACATATGGCAACATCAGCAAAACTGTCCTCCCCAAGAAGCTCTTCCAAAAAAAAGTTGAAGAGGTTGCTAAATCTGAGGAGTGGAAGTGTCCGAAGTGTAGAAGTATCTACAATTGCAATATTTGCATGTAAACTTGAATATAGAAAAGCACCTAGGCGAAAACATGCTAATTTTTACGTTGCTTTGTTTAACTCAAATTTTCAATCAGGTTTTGATATTGTTTGAGATTTCCAGAAATAAAGTTGTTGAATTCATTATTGCAAGAAAAAGCAAGGTTGTGCTCCTATTGGAATTCTTATCCATGCACTTAAGTCTACAGGTTTTTCTTCTGTGGCTGATTTACTCAAGTGTCAAGGCATTTATGAGGTAAATTCCTGCACATGCAAATCTTTGAATTTTTCCTCAAGGGAAGCCAATGTAGTTAATTGCAGACATAGAATTTTCGTCAAATGATGTTGGATCAGCATTGTAGTTTCTGGAATTTTTCTCAGCATTTGAACAAGTATGTACTTTCTTATCCAAAATGTGTTTTAATTTCATATCTATGGTTCAAACTGAAATTTGTGAACTATGGAGATTTTCTTTTACATTTTCGTAGTTATACCTTCAGCAGTACCAATTTTTTGCTACAAACACACTAGTGTGACGGTATGAAGTGGAAAAAGTTTAATTTTGGTCAGTTTACACCATGATTTGGGCTAACATCACTTCCTACTTATTCATTTTTTTATTTCTACATGTTAGATATAGCCCACATCACCTTTCCATTCTTTCAGAGCTATGCTTTTACACTAGTGAACAATAATTGTTATAGAAGTTCTTTGATTGTTAAAATAAAAGTAATCTTTCCAAGGTAGACTTTTCAAAGTATCTGTAAATGAGGTCTTATAGATGTACCTTACCGATAGATGGAAATACCTGCTATGCTCAGTGCAATTGAAATACCAAAGCCTCTCTGATCATTAAAAAAATATGGTTTTGGAAGGTTTGTATTATAATGAATTTCCATTGTGTTGCTTTCCACATGCTTATATTTCAACTATGAAAGTCTAGTCCCAATTTTCAGGCCTTGGCCTTGATTCTATCTGAAGAAGCTCCTATTTTTATAGGGCTTTAACACATGCTTACCATTCAACATAGCAGTATATAATAAACTTTGTATTCATAAACAAATGAGCAATGATGACTTAGAAATGCCACTAAATGAATGAAAAAGTGACTGTTATATGGGGATGTGTCCCTTAGGGTGGGAGGGGGCACCTCCATGTTTCCCATGTTTCAAAGGTGTCTTTTTCTTGTAGGATACTCCAAGAAACTGTTGGGAAAAATACTGAGAGGGGGGGGTGAATCAGTATTTAGGGAAAACTGAAACTTTTTACTTTTTCATGCTCTAAAACCCATACGCTACTTTGCTGAAGCCAACTAGCGTATACACGCGGACATCCTTCATAAAACTCGCGTATACATAGAGATCTAATTATGCCATTAGTTCTTCACTTATATCATTCCATCGTTCATTCATTAGATTTTCTATAAACTGTAAACATGTGCAGTAAGAACATAATAAACCATCACACATGAACACCGGGATTTGGGTGGAAACCTGGTCGAGAAAACCACATTGAGTTGTCGACCATTAATATTTGTATAGAGAAAACATATTACCTTTATGTGCGCGCGGACTCCTACCAGCACGAGCACCCACAACGCTCGTTTGCTGACCTCTCCCTAGAAGGCCTACCCCACCGGCCTGAGGCTTGCAACCTCTCTGGAAGGCTGCCCACGACTCGTTTGACTTCTCCTGAAGAGGGAGCTACGACCCACGATCTCGTTTACCGACCTCACTGGAAGAGCTACGGCCTACAGCCAGAAACTCCAACCTGGCTTCCTCTATGGTTACGTTTCATCAATTTCTGCGGATCAAATATTCTGAGACACCACTTGCGGCCAAGTTTCTGTTATTTTCGATGGGACCCACTCACACATTTAGCACGATCGACAACGAAGCGCCACTCAACGACGAGATATCGATGAAAACGGCGAAACAGATCGACGGACATTTCTTACCAGAGACTTCAGCAAACCCTAGTTTGCATACGCGCTATCATTTCCCTGATGTCGCGTATATACGCGCTTCCATTCACACAAACCAGCGTATACTTCTGTACATATTACAGAACCAATTTAATTGCGCATACGCGCTTTTCTTTCAACGAAGCTGCGTATATATGCGCTTCCTCTTCGGCGAACTAGCGTATGGTTCTTCAGAGATTTTAGGTCATTGCATTACTTCTGTGAATGCCATCACTTTAGTTTTGCTACCCTCGAACGGATGTTCGCCTCATCACAGATCTAATCACTCCATAAACGGATCTAGCAAATACAAGTACATTTGAGATCTAGATCCCCTTCTTCTTCATTAGTGCATCATACATTCAGATCTTTCATTCAACTGTAACCCTTTCCATTCAGATATACTTCAGAGAGAAGTATTCATTCAAGCTCAGACATCTTGCACCCACACTCCTGATTTGCACAATGAATTTCTTCTCCTTATATAGGTTTACCCTTTTTCAATACCATGAGCCAAAACCACATTACTTCCGATGGTATTCCTGGACGGGGTCATTTAGACGAATCACTACCCAATACAATGGGTCAATACCATGGTGGTTACCCCTGGTTTTTCACTTTATGAGCGCTTTTGCCCATACGCGACTTGGAACGTTCTTTTCCGCGTGCATACGCGACTTCCCTTAGGCAAATCCGCATATGCCTAGAGACATACTCTTTTCATTATAGATCTGTCACATGCTGAATTATTTTCTTCATTGTCTTCTGTACTCACTGTAGATACATCAGATTTAGTTCATCAAGACATGTTCTATCAAGCACAACTTCATCAAGTAAGTTGCCATCATCTTGCCATTCAAGGACAACACTCAGCATCATATTGCTAACAAACATCACTTCATATCAGATTTACATCATTTACCAAGTCCATCAGGTCACGAATAACTTCATCAGGTGGATTTGCCATCAAGGACAACACAAGTCAACAATCTCATGTCTTCATCTTTATTCAGTGGGTTGCCATCAAGGACAACACTCTGCATCATATTGCCAACAATCTCCCCCTTTGGACTTGATGGCAACCACAATGGTGTTTGGTTACCACAACAGATAGGTACATTAAGAATACAAGGACACCATGTCACTCTCTCCATTTTTGACACCATTCTTTCTCTTCATTCAAACACCATGTCACTCTCCCCCTTTGACATCAAGGGCAAAGCGCGGATCAAAAACCAACATATTCTCCCCCTTTTCTCCTCATGTGGAAGAAGCGTTCTGCAGATCTGATATATACTGAAGTGACCAAGCTCCCCCTGAGTTCATGCTGAATCTTCTAACATATTTTTCAATGAAGTACATGACTCTAAGAACTTCCTATCACCAAGGACTCATACTTACATCAAATATCCAACCAAGTGGATTTTCATATGAGACTAAACTACCCAACCAAGTGGGTTTACAAATTTGACTCAGCTACTCAACCAAGTGAGTTTACAAAATTTGACTCAGCTACCCAACCAAGTGGGTTTAAAAAGTTTGACAAGTCCTTTCATGACTGAAAATTACAATTTTACATCATAGGTCTCAACATGACCTTTTCATCAAATTACAAATATGACCATTTAAGACCAACACCTAGAAAGTCCTTTAAAAAAGAACATTTTTCAGAATCAACATAATGCCAACAATGCATTATACTCAGCAATGCTAATGCTCCCCCTGAAAATGTGCTTCCGAACATCCTTTCCATATGACTAAGGCTCCCCCTTAGTTTGTGCATCCTGAACACTTGCACCAACAAATCATCAAGGCATCTTTATCAAAACATTAGAAATAGAATTATGAGAACTGGAACACCACCAGAGATACCAAACAGTATCAGAGATACCAAACAGCACTGCAGCTGTGCTGAAGAGAGCTGACTCCAAACAGAAAATTGTCAACAATAAGACATACGTGGTTTTATGTGCATGAACTCGCGTATATATGCGACTGTGTTTCAGGAAACCCGCGTATCCAATACCATCTTCTAAATTTTAACCAGATCTGATCCTCTGTGAGAAAAAGACAGTGTTCAGCTTCTTTCTAGGATATTTGAATGCTTCCCTGGACTACAGATAGATAGAACAGTGTAGTTGTGTCTTCAAGCGTCATCCAACGGTTGTAGCATAAGCACATTAGTAACCAAGCCTTCAGATTCTTTGCAGCATCAATACAATCTTTCCAAGAGAGATTATCATATCAGAACAACATCTTCAAATATGTGTCAAGAAATCATCCATGTGGTCCAATATCATCAAGACCTTCAAGATTTAACATGAAGTAACCTATGTAGTCAAAAGATCTCAACCATAGTAACAAACTCTGCATGATCTATTCTTATTTCTGAATCAACCGACATCCAACTCATCCATGTGTGAGCACAAAATATACTTATCAGCAACCAGGGCTCAAAATCTCATCATAATAAACCATGTACCAAGTCATCATCATTTGAGCATGAGTATCACCAAAACCAAAGAATAAGCAGTCATATTGCCAACAATGCAATCATTAGTATTCAACCTGCTGCTCCTCCTGAACCAGTGCTCCTTCTTAACTTGTGCAACCTGAATACGTTCATCAACAAGTCATCAGCAACAATCTCTGCATGAACTGCCCTTATCTCCGAATTATAAGACTTTCATCTCAAAAAAGAATACTCTTCATCAAGAAGCAAGCATGACTCATTCATAATATTCAACATAAGTGACCAAGTATCTTATCATCATTATTTAAAACTGAGAAATTAAACTGATACAGAGTCAATAATACAGTCATTAAAAATTAGACTGATACTCCCCCTGAACCTCTACTCCAGACCTTCAGCTATCATATAAATTCTCTTATCATTAATGCATACGCGACTGTGTCTGCTGTAACTCGCGTGTATACGCGAATTTTGTTTATTGAACCCGCGTATGGAAAGTGAAGCATAGAAATTTTTCACATTCCTTCATCTCCCCCTGAACTTGTACTTCCTGTACATGTCTTCTTCATACCAGATGCTCTGTCAGAAATACATATAACCAGAATAATCAAATCAATCATGAGAGTCATCATACATTGCTCCCCCTGTGACGATACATTATTAAATCTCATAATGTATCCCACATCATTTCTGCAGTCAATCAGAGAAGTAAGCTTCAGAAGCGGATGACTGCAGTAGGGTCAAAATTACCTACGTTTCTGACCGGTCTTCCTTCTTTCTCCAAATTTGCTTGGACTTTCTAATTGTGCCCTGGAGATTGTCCACCTTCCCAGATCTGTTCATCCTGCATTCTTTTTCTATATGTCCATACTTGTTACAAGCATAACATCTCATGTGGCCAGTGAAATAAGCATAAGAATCATAATGAGTATTTCTACTCTTCCTCCTTTTACAATCAGCTGCTTTATGTCCATACTTGTTACATGAAAAACAATATCCCCTGAAGAAAACATAGCACCTTTCTATGTAGGATCTGTTAGTTTGTGGCTGAAATATTCTGCTTCTGCAATTTGCTGCAACATGCCCATAAATATGACATTTAAAACACTCAACGTTCTTGAATGAATTCCTTTGAGAGTTCATGATTGTTGGTTGATCTTTTGTCTCTTTCAACACTTCAGGTTTTGTATTGATATCCTCTGAATTTTTAGCACTTCCTTGTGAGCTAGATTCTCCTTTACCATTTTCATTGAAGCCAAGACCAAGTTTGATAGCAGGAGACCTTTGATTACTCAGAATTTTGTCCAAAATATTAGTACTATCTTGAAACCTCAAAAGTTTAACTTTTTCTTCTAATCTACCTTTGAGAATGTTTACCTCAACCTCCAAGGCTTGACATTGTTTTGTCATGCTTTCTTCTTTCCTTCTTCCATCTTCTATTTGATCCTTCAGATTTAGAATCTCTTCTTTCAACCAATTTTTGTTTTCTTCACATGTTTGTTGCAGCTCTTCATTCTTCTTATTTGATTTTTCCAGATCTTCTTTGAGAGAGATGATTTCTGCTTCAAGGCCTTCCTTTTCAAATGACAGAGGTTCTTCATTCTTCTTATTTGATGCTTCGAGATGTACTTTCAGAGATATGTTTTCTGCTTCAAGTTCTGCATTCTTCTTATTTGATTTATCCAGATCTTCTTTGAGGGAAATGATTTCTACTTCAAGTTCTGCAATCTTCTTCTTTGATATTTTCGGATCTTCCCTAAGAGAGATGATTTCAGCTTCAAGTCCTTTACTTCGATTGTATACATCATCGAACATCCTTTTCAGTCTAAAGATCAAAGCTTTGGAGGCAGATTCCTTCTCATTAAATATTATTTGTTGATCTTTGATAACTTCTTCTAGGTCCACAGCATTACTTTCACTATCTGTACCATTGTTTGCACAAAGAAGATTACTAGGACCCCAATCACTATCTGATTCATCTTCTTTAATTTCTGCTATACAGGTTTTCTGAGACATCTCCTTGCTTCGAGTAGCCTTCTTCTTTTTCCTCTTTGCCGTGAGCACTTGTAGAGCTTGGTCAGAGTCTTCACTTTCACTATCATAATCTTTGCATATACAGTTAAGTAAAATACAAGAACAACGATTAATACCTGTTTCATCTCCTTCAGTTTCTACTATACATGATTTCTGCGGTATCTGCTTGCTTTGAGTAGCCTTCTTCTTTTGCTTCTTTGCAATGAGCACTTTCAGATCATGGTCAGAATCTTCTTCATCTTCACTGGATATATCAAGAAATTCATTGTTCTCTAGAGCATCCAAAAACGTGTCGTTTTCTTCTCTTTGTTCAAATGCCATGAGAAGTCTAAGATCTTCTTCACGTTCTTCCTTACTATCAGATGACCCATCACTGTCTTCATTTGCATAATAACTCTTCCTCTTTTCAATTTGTTTCCCTTTACCATGTTTTTCTCTATAAGGACATTTAGCAGCATAGTGACCAACTTTTCCACACTCAAAACATTTGAAGGGAAGCTTACCTTTGAATCTTCCAGTTCCTAGTTGGAGTTTTCTCACGAAATTCGCTTCTTCTTCATCGGATATATAGCTAGATTCTTTGAAAACTTCCTTTTCTTTTCCTCTTGCAGATACCTTGAAAGAAACTTCTTTGATTTGAGAAGGACCTCCTTGTCTCATTTCAAAAGAAGTCAGAATACCATGTAATTGAACAATAGTAAGAGTTTGCAGATCTTTCCTTTCTTCAATAGCTGAAACTTTAGAGTCAAATTTTGAAGTCAAGGATCTTAAGAATTTTTCCACCAGAGTAGTATCGGTTATGGTTTCACCCAAGTTTCTCATCCGATTTACAATATCATCTAGATGGAGAAAGAAACTGGCAACACTTTCATCACTATGCATCTTCAAATTTTCATATTCAATTCTGAGAGTTTGGAGTTTTGCACTTTTTACCTTTGCATCTCCTTCATAGCTTAGAATGATTTTGTCCCATATTTCTTTTGCTGAATGTAGCTGCATCACTTTAGAAAATTCTAATTCAGACATGCTTCCCAATAAGACATTCACTGCTTTGGCATTGATTTGATACTTCTTTCTTTCAGCCGCATCAGTAGGAATACTTGCCGGATATTGATAGCCTTCTTCCACGATTTCCCATACATCTGCACCAAGACTTTGCAGATATGCTTTTGTTCGTACCTTCCAGAATATCAAATTTCTTCCATTGAATAGAGGTGGCTTTATCGACATTACTCCTTCATTACTTCCCATTGTGACGGATCTCCTTCAAGCGATCAAGCTTCTGCAGAAGAACCTGCCTCTGATACCAATTGTTGGGAAAAATACTGAGAGGGGGGGGTGAATCAGTATTTAGGGAAAACTGAAACTTTTTACTTTTTCATGCTCTAAAACCCATACGCTACTTTGCTGAAGCCAACTAGCGTATACACGCGGATATCCTTCATAAAACTCGCGTATACAAAGAGATCTAATTATGCCATTAGTTCTTCACTTATATCATTCCATCATTCATTCATTAGATGTTCTATAAACAGTAAACATGTGCAGTAAGAACAGAATAAACCATCACACAAAGCATCACACATGAACACCGGGATTTTTAGGTGGAAACCCAAGTCGGGAGAAAACCACCGCTGCAGTTGCTCGGCCTTCAATATTTTATTATAGAGAAAACATCTTACAACATATGTGCTGGCGCAGACTTGACCAGCACGCAGGCACCCACCTGCGCTCGTTTACCAGCCTCTCCTGGAAGGGAGCTCTAGACGACTTGACTCATTTGCACCGGCCCTCATGAATTCGGCGAGCTACTGCACGACTCGTTTACCGGCTTCTCACGGAAGGGAGCTACGACACGATCTCGTTTACCCGGCCTCACTGTAAGAGAGCTACAACTCTCTCCCCGGCGAAGGCTACAACCCTCGACACCTCATGGACCACGTATCATCAATTTTCTGCCCCCGAGTCAGCTTCCTTTAGGACACCACTTGCAGGCTACGTTTCATCATAACAATTTGGACCCTCCCATACATTTAAGCACGATCAACCATGAAAGCTGATCAACTGATACATATAACTCCTTGTGAGATATCGGTAAACCGACGGGAACGAGATCGGACATTTCTTACCACACAGACTGTAAACCTAGTTTGCATACGCGCTTTCCTTTCTCTGATGTCGCGTATATACGCGCTTCCGTCCACATAAACCAGCGTATACTTCAGTACAAATTACAGAGCTAATTTTATTGCACATACGCGCTTTCTCTTCAGCGAAGCTGCGTATATACGCGCTTCCTCTTCGTCGAACTAGCGTATGGTTCTTCAGACTTTTATGTCATTGCAATTCTTCACAACAGATACATCACTTTAGATTTTACCCTTTACCTCAGACAGATGTTCGCCTCATCACAGATCTAATCACTCCATAAACAGATCTAGCAAATACAAGTACATTTCAGATCTAGATCCCCTTCTTCATCATTGGTGCATCATACATTCAAATCTATTCATTCAACTGTAACCCTTTCCATTCAGATCTACTTCAGCGAGAAGTATTCATTCAAGCTCAGACATCTTGCACCCACACTCATGATTTTCACAATGAATTTCTTCTCCTTATATAGGTTTACCCTTTATCAATACCATGAGCCAAAACCACATTACTTCCGATGGTATTCCTAGACGGGGTCATTTAGACGAATCACTACCCAATACAATGGGTCAATACCATGGTGGTTACCCCCGGTTTTGCACTTTATGAGCGCTTTTTCCCATACGCGACTTGGAACGTTCTTTTCCGCGTGCATACGCGACTTCCCTTAGGCAAATCCACGTATGCCTAGAGACATACTCTTTTCATCATAGATCTGTCACATGCTGAATTCCTTTCTTCGTTGTCTTCTGTACTCACTGTAGATACATCAGATTTAGTTCATCAAGACATGTTCTATCAAGCACAACTTCATCAAGTAAGTTGCCATCATCTTGCCATTCAAGGACAACACTTAGCATCATATTGCTAGCAAACATCATTTCATATCAGATTTACATCATTTACCAAGTCCAACAAGTCAAGAATAACTTCATCAAGTGGATTGCCATCAAGGACAACACATGTCAACAGTCCCATGTCTTCATCTTCATTCAATGGGTTGCCATCAAGGACAACACTCTTCATCATATTGCCAAAAGAAACATTTTTCCACATATCTCTTTTGGGAAATGTTGTGAAACATAGAGGGAAATGCATTTTCCCAAAAGGGATTTTTTTTTTTTTTTTTTTTGGGATGATTGAAGAAACATTTCTCTACATATCTTTGTGGGAATGTAGATGGAAACTTTTCCCTGATGAGAAGGATGCATTTTCCAAAATTATGATTTCTAAGCTTTTCCCTATTATAAAAATGTGCTTTTGGATGTCTCTTAGAAAAAATGAGTTGCCAATTTTTATGGTGTCCCAAATGCTTCTACTTGCGTGTTGGACCATCCCTATACGTGCAACCAAGACTACGATTCCTTGTATTCCTTCTCCAAGTGACTCTTTATTCACGTTGTGTTCACTCTTTCCAATGCCATTGTAACCCTCACCTAGTCCAATATACCATCATTTCGACACGAGTCATTGATCCACATTGTACTTTTGACTAATCTATGCTCATTAAATTGTACTTTTTCAATTTTGGATTTTTGGCCATGTTATTAGAACCCCATTGTCAAGGTTCCTAGTGTAGTCAATGTTCTTTATCCATGTCTTTTTCACACTTTCAAATGCAAGTGAAACCCACACCTAATCCAATATGCCATCATTTCGACATGCATAGTTGATCCACATGGTAATTTTGACTAATCAATACTCATTAAATTGTGCTTTGTCAATTTTGGATATGTGGTGATGTTATTAGAACCCCATTTTCGTCGAGGTTCTTAGTTTGCTTGATGTTCAAGGTGATCAAATATTATAGAGCTTTTCCCACTTTTAGTGGTATGTAGAAGTAATTGATTAATTTATAGTAATAAAATTTTGTTCCAATTATATATTGTGCATTTTTAAAAGACAAAAAAATATCTATCACTTTTTGGATAATATCATTGGATTTTTTACATATATAATCACAAAATATAGCAATAAGTGAGACAAAAAACTAGATATGGAAGGAAAAAACCCCCACAAAATTATTTTTCGTATACTCTTGGTATTTTAGCACTTGTGGAATAAGTTGGAGAGCCTTCTTGGAGAGCTTGTATTCTAGGGTATTGATTTCATGGTATATATGGCCACAAGAGAACCAATCCAACTTGTTGTAGACTTGTTTGAAACCTTGCAAAATATGAACCAAATGAGGGGCCACTATGCTGACTTTGTTGCAGGCTCAATCCACAACAAGTTTTGAATCCCCCAAAATATTTAGTTTTTTGACATATTTTTGGTTGACCACACCGACAAGAGCCTAGAGAGTTGAAAATTCAACTCTCATGTTTGTGCCCATACTTGGAGCATATTTTATATGAAAAAAATGAGCAAGTTTTGCATATTTCTTTCCACAATGATTTTATTTCATTGCTTTAATCTTTGTTAATTTTTTTAGTTAGTTTTTTGTACAAATAGTAGATGCGTAATATAGCCCATTAATATTTGTTTGGATTGTGTATTTTTTATTTCTTAACATGTTAACGTGGATTACACATTGTCAAATGACATTTACATGATACATGTTCATTTCAACATACCACTAAAATTCTTTTGAACACTAATCATCTAAGCTCTCTATACTCAAATATGAATGAATTTTTATATATTTCAGCACATCTTAAGCCGTCTTATCTTCATTGTCTTGAGTTATGCTTTGTTTAATTGTTAGTGGGTAATTTGGGTGAATCTTAGAGTAGTGTTCCTTAGTTATATAGAAGGATTCACTTAGGGACATTTTCAGTCTTCTCGAATGGGTCCTTGTGTGTCTAAATTTATTTGATACAAGTTGATGATCAAAATTTTCTTTGAAAAATTTATTGATACTTTTTTTCTAATTGTATTTAGTTTGTAATGATGATTGATAGGTTTTAAAAGAAATAATTTTTTTAGTCCTTTCCTTCCACACCTACTTATGTGTGGAAATTTTGCGAATTTATTTCTTGCAAAATGAGTTATGTTTGTTGTGCATGGCTTTGTAATTTTTATGACCATACACATCCTTTCAAATGTCGGTGTGGGATATTTTATGGTTCGTTGCCCATAAAAAACCCACCTTAACCTTACACCAAGGTCCTCTTATCTATTTTAGTGATGGATCATGGTGTGTTCAAGTGTCTCCTTTAGATTCTCTTGCCCTAGTATAGATGCAAAAGTGTTGTTTTCCATTTGATGTTTATTGCCTTTGTAGGTACCCTTTTTGGATTTGTCCTTAGTTGCATGTTTGGCTACAATAGATGTTTTGGCCAATTCATTTGGATCTCTTTGTTAATTTAGATACCTTATGGTATATGTGCACTGATTGGGGTCTTTGTTAGTCATGGAGCCTCTCTTGGTTATTGCTTTTGATTTTTTATGATATGCTCATTTAGGTGTTTATTTAGTCAAAATTTACCTTAACTCAAGTGGTTTTTCCATGTCTATCAATTTGTTATTTTATTTAATTTTTTACTTCAAAATTTAGTGACCTAGTGCAAAGCCTCTCTAATATGACCCAAACGTTGCAAGGTTAAGACTAGTGTCGGGCTAGCGATGGATAAGGTGGCACTACCTACAGTTGTTTCCATTGCTGGCATGACCCAACCATCGCAAATTTGAATCATATAAGCCACTATTTCCAAAGATTCCTTCACTTCGGTATAACTATATTCATTAGCAGTTTGTATGCATAAACCTATAGCAAGATTCATTAGCATTTTGTATAGAAAACAATATAGCCAGATTCATTAGTATTACGATACGCAAGCATAATTTCTAGGTAACCTAACCAAACTACAGTAGACCAAAATGATAGGTAATAGTTGGGACATAACAATCCTTCTCTTCAAAATAAAAAATAAGAGAAGATAAGAGATCAGTTGTAGATTAAGATGCTCACCTATGTGAAAGGCTTTGGGACATCCATCACAAAGGATAAGGTCACCTCCATACCAACACTCCGAACAAAAATCATCATTATCACTAAGGATCAAGTAGCTTTCTCTCACATGACTTTTTTTGGCTTGTAAGTGAAAGCGCTACCTCATGTAGTTAGTGCCCATCCATAAGATAGATGCTTTGATAACTGTTCAACAATGGGAAATGCAACAATAAGCTAAAAACACTGTTGGTCTAGATATAGTCTTGACAAAAAGAAAAGGGACAAAAACAAAAACAACATAACAAATATACTTACAAAGTTTGACTCTTTCCCCATCCAGAATGTACTTCAGAATCTGAACAACATGCCTAGTAAACGTATAACAACCTAAATAGTAAAAACAAAATACCAAGCGAGTGACCCTTTGAATTTTAATAAAAATGACCTAAAAATGTAATAATATCTTTCCAAGGTTGTTGTATCTCGTGTCAGATACTCATATTTCCATGTCATCATCATGTTAGGTGACTTAGGATATTGTCGTTCTTCCTGGAAGACTACCTAACATAAGGGCCTGGGTAACCTCATCTGGCTGCTTATGTCAGTTCTGGAACAACAACATTGCCAGGGTATCTTGGACATAGGACTAGCTTCCTAGGGCCTCATGGTGGATCTCACTACAAAGGAGGAACTGATTATTTGGGTGGAGACTAGATCATCAAGTGGCCAAAGAGAATTTACAAAAAAATGCCAAGAGAGAGACATGTTTTACATTCAATATATATTTATAAATTCCAAATTCAATTATCAAGCCTTTTGATATTCATAGTTCCATCAAAAGGCTAACATCATATCTACTTTAATTAGAAATTTTTGGATGAAAGGGGAGTTTGCTAGCATTGATTCTAAAGTAATAGGGTTGGTTCCTCCACATATAAGGAATTTTGGCACTACCAAGTTCGGTTATTACTTCAGAGATTTACAAAGTGTTGTTGTAGGGACATGAAATCCATCATCTGGTTGAGCACTTTTGTACAATCCTTGATTCTAAGTTAGAGATCCTACAAACCATCTAATCTGGTTAGCCTCCTTTTAGTTAATGATTGGATTCCTTTACCCTCTCTTCTACCATCTTTCATGTATATACATCTTATCTTTGAGCCCTCCTCTCTCTTCTCTTTTTTCCTTGTACTTTCTTCTAGTGCAGACCATCAACTAAATGCACTAGTGACTTTTCTTCAAGAATTTGAGTGATCTAAGTAGGACTATTTTACAAGGAACTTGAACCTATGAGATACTAACGGTTTGGACTTTAATATGCATGTGGTCAATAAAATTACGATTTTTCTATTAAACTTTAAAGTTCTTTCAACTCGTGGCTTAAATTTGTTTAGTTAAAGATTGCAGATTATTATAATAAAAGTATATTATTATAATTTAGTATTATACTTTATTATATTAAAGGTGGTTATTATATTATTTATTATGCTTTGAATTAATTTTTTTGGGCTAAGATTGCAGATTGGTTATTATATTATTTGTTATACTTTGGTTTCATGTGAAGGAATAATTGATGACTGACAAGCCTTTGAGTGAGTTTCCTCATTGCCCTCTTCAACTGTATTAATAAACTTGTCATCTTGTTTTAAATCAATACAGGAAGCTATGTGAACCTCTTCTGGAACTGTAACTTAAAATAAGTGTCCTCTCTTTAGGCACACCAACAATTATTTTATCAATATCCCTATGGAACCCCATATCTAGAAAATGGTCAGCTTCATCAAAGTACGATAACTTTCACACCCATTAAACGACTTGAGACAACTCGGGTATTCTCTATATGGTACCAAAGCCTTCCAGGAGTGGCCACTAATATTTGGCAAGCATTTTTTGTAGCCATTTTTGTTCTCTTGGTAATTTAGTGCCCCCACTAACTACTTGTACACCAATTTTTTCATGGAATTTAAACAAAACATTGGCCTCGACAACAAATTGACTTGCAAGTTCCCTAGTGGGAAAAATGACAAGAAAAAGAATAGGAAGCCTTTTATGATCTTGGAGGACTGGTGACTTCACTATCACTTCAATAACAAGAAACATAAATTCTACTATCTTGCTAGTGCAATTTTTAGCCTTGGCCAACCCATCCTTGCCTTTGAGAATTGGTGTAAGAGTTGCTTCTTGCACAATGGTCATACATTCATATCCCACTATGTTGGTTGCCTTGAGTTTCAATGATGAGATATTGTGCTGGTAAAATCTTGATTGGCTCAAATAATTAGCATCCCTAATAACCTTCACACTGCTTGTTTTTGGATATGATTTTTCAACATGACTCAACATTGGCTTCTTGTGCCCCATAAGCTTCACTGAATCAAATTAATCATCTTAATCTTCATATTTAGACTCATCTTCATCATAACTGATATTTAATGCATGGATACCAGAGGATTTAGAGCCTCTTTTGTTCAATATGTCACCTTCTCCTTGGTTGCCTCTTGCAGAGACCCCATTACCTCTAGAAGTTCTAGATAATCCATCATTATCATTATTTCTACCACGCATCATCCAACCAAACATAGATATATCCCGCTTATCAAACTACTTATCCATATCCAATTCCTCTTCAAACAAACGTTTGAATTGGTCCTGCCTTCTATTACTACTTATTTTGTTAAAATCCTTTTTTTTAGGGAAGTTTTGTGGAGAAGAAGAGGTTTCGTTCTCCCAATCATCTTCAAATCTACAACCTTCATGAATTCTTGCATGACTCGTCCGAGATTGCATAATCTCAAGTGATATGTACAAAGGTGAACCACATAATGTTTCTACTATCCTTTGGGGTTGCAGGGTCATGGATTCTGCAATATTTAGTACCACATTCTTGTCATTTTTTGAAAGGATAATTCTGTGGATTTTAGTCCATATGTATAAGATTGTTTTCACATAGAAATTCTAGTCCAACAACAAGTTGGATCATTATTTGTCTCACAATATATTTTGAAAACCTTCCATAGTGTTGAATATATGCAACTAAATCACCACTATACATAAAATTTGTTACTATGCACTATGGTGGCCTTGTGCAAGCACCAATAAACTGGACTATATTTTTATGCCATACTTTCCTCGAATTGAACACCTCTTGGATTGTTGAAAAATGTGTTGTAGTACACAATGAATTTATTGTGACTGAATAGGCTATTGTGGTTAACATTGCAGAAGATTCTTTGAACAAGTACTACTCCCTATTTCTTGCAGTGTTGCTGCAACCATTGCCTTGTACATATATGGTTGGATTCCCACCATAGAAGAATCAAATATATCTAGCATATGCATCCAAGGATCCATACCTAGCCTTTGAAATTTCAAGCCCTAAAGATGTTTCTATTTAAGAACAACACAAACAATGTCAAAATTCTTCTCACGGGAAGACATAATTGCTGACTAACAAATCTTTTAGTCAGTTTCCTCAATGCCCTCTTCAATTATATTAATAAAATTGTCATCCTATTTTAAAGCAATATGAGAAAATTTGTGAACCTCTTTTGAAACTGTAGCTTAAAATAGGTTTTTGCCTCTCTTTAAGCACACCAAAAATTATCTTATCAATATCCCTATGGAACCTCATATCTATAAAATGGTCGACTTCAACAAAGTATGAGCACTTTCACACCCATTAAACGACTTGAGACAACTGGGGTATTATTTATATGGTCCCAAAGCATTCCAAGGGTGGCCATTAATATTTGGCAAGGATTTTTTTTATAGCCATTTATGTTCTCTTGGTAATTTAGTGCCCCCACTAACTATTTGTACACCAATATTTGCATGGAATATAAACAAAACATTGGCCTCCATAGCAGCTTGACTTGCAAGTTCCCTAGTGGGACAAATGACAAGAACAGGAATAAGTGACCTTTAATGATCTTGGAGGAATGGTGACTTTACTATCACCTCAACAGCAGGAAACATAAATGCTATTGTCTTGCCGGTGCAAGTTTTAGCCTTGGCCAACACATCCTTTCTTTGAGAATAGATGGAAGAGTTTCTTCTTGCAAAATGGTAATACATTCGTATCCCACTGTGTTTGTTTCCTTGAGTGTCAATGGTAAGATATTGTGCTGGTCAAATATTGATTGGCTCAAATAATTAGCATCCCTAGTATGCTTCACACTACTTGTTTTTGGATTTTTTTTCCAACAAGACTCAACATTGGCTGCATGTGCCCCACAAGCTTCACTGAATCAAATTCACCATCTTCATCTTCATCTTTAGACTAATCTTCATCAACACTGATCTTCAATTCTTGGATACCAGAGGATTTAGAGCCTCTTTTGTTCAACAAGTCACCTTCTCCTTGGTTGCCTCTTGCAGAGACCCCGTTACCTCTAGATGTTGTAGAGAGTCCACTATTATGATTATTTCTACCATGCTTCATCCAACCAAACATAGATATACCCTGCTTATTAAACTAGTTATCCATATCCAACTCTGCTTCAATCAGACGTTTGAATTGGACTTGCCTTCGATTGCTTGGGTTTACTTAATGAAATTCAAGGACGAATTTTTACCACATTTCAGGAATTCAATGTTGAAGTAGAGAACCTTACACAAAGGAAAATCAAGATATTAAGGTATGATAATGGAGGAGAATACACATCCAAGGAAATGATAGCCTTCTACAAGGAATATGGGATTAAGAGGGAGCTAATAGTCCCATAAAATATTGAAAAAAATGGATTTGTAGTACGGAAGAATCAATGCATTGAAGAAAGTGTAAAGTTATGCTACATGATAGAAATTATACTATAGAAAGAGAAACTAAGATGCAGGGCTCTCTCATCCACTAAACTTGACCTTTAGTCGAATCAATTATCAAAATGATTTAGTTGTCCTTACTAGTGGGTGATAGAAATAATTACAATCTACAAATTTTGAATTCCAAATTATTGTAGCTTTGGCATTATAGTAGTGAGACACTCTTAGCCTTGAAAGTTGCTATCATGTATAAGAGTTTTGGTTAATCTAGAATGTTTGGAACTTTAAATTCTCCACATATTCCTTTGGGGATAAACCTTGAAAATTTGTTCCTTGGCTCGGGATTAGCATCAATAATTACTAGCCACCCTAGTCAGTTAGACAATAAATATGTTGAATATGTCGTAACTAGGTGAACTCCAACAACTATGTCATTGCTAATAATGGAGGGCCACATTTCATATCAACACCAATACTATTTATCTAAAGTAAACATTGGAGCTCTAGTTGCAATTATTCCTAGTAAACATAAGAAACAAGTGTCACAACTCATTCCTTGGCATGTAGATATTACTCAAGCTTGAGGGCATCTTCCCACTACAAGGTTTTGAGCTACTACCTAGCAAATCCACTTCTTGTTTTGTTGTGAGTATTTTGTGAATTTATATCAATGGTGTCCTTTTTGTTTATTCCTTGTATTTTGAAATGGTTTATGTTTATTTATGAAGAGTAAGTCAATGTTCATGCTAGGGGAAACATTTTTAATTACTGTTGACCATTTATTTTAAATGATGTTGTGCTAGCATGGGTGTCTGCAACAAACCACTTCACATAAAAACTATGGTTATATTTAAGGTCTTCTTATCACTATTTTACTAGTACTTAAATAATAAAAATGCATACTTTCAAATTTGAAGACATCATCTAAATATCTTTATTCTTCTTGAACCCAAATTATTCCTATGTTGGCTACATGAGAAAGATGAGATTGATAACCAAGAAGGGGAAGGATCAATACCTCGAGTAAAGAGAAGGTTAATGTTGACAACACAGCTGATGTAGCAACTAATTCCTCTAATACCTACTTCGATTTTTCATGGAAACGAAAGTGTGGAATATGAGAATGCAACATATACTCTTGCTAAAACAGTGTTGCGAGATGCATGCAAGTTAGCTTCCACTTCTAATACATATATGGGAAAGAAAAATGAGAATGAAAACTTGTATGTATCTACTTGGCTTCATTTAGAATAATCAATCAACTATATTACAATTAGGATTTTGTTAGTTCTACCTGTAGTTTTATATTCAGTCTATTGTTTTGTAATATTCACCATCTATGTTACGTTTTTTTTCTATCCAAATTATGAAAGTTTTCCTTTCAACATGAAGTATTCTAAGAAATATTGCACACAAATTTTTACTTGCTCGAATTGTCTATCACATGGTCAAACTATATTTTTTTAGTATCAGAAGAATTTTATGAAAATCAACGAAAATCACTGCTTCATTTGGCAAGGCCATTGGGCAGCTTCAAAAACCTAAAAGATTGAATGTGGATTCTGTTTTGAGGATCGAAAAAAGCTTCATGGATAAAGAAAATAATTTGGAAGATGAGTTCTCCAGGTAGTATTTCTCTTTGAACAACACCACTAGTTGTAGTGGATTACCAATATTTATAGTTGTTTATCAAACTTCAACAAAAAGTTTATCCTTTTTTGATTGATTATTAATTGATGGATTTATTATTTATACTTGTAGCTCTTTCTTGAAGTTTTTGTACTAAATATTTTGAACTAATTGAGGATCAAACATTGGTGGTATTGTTGTAATATGTTAAATTCTTGTTTGTATTGAATTAAATATTTTCTGTAAAAGATCAATTAATGTATTATTTCTTTGAAATTACAAGTATGGTAAATATGGGAAAATTATTGGTGCTTTGTTGGTAAATTTGTAAAACATATCAAAACTACTCTTATTTTGTCTTTTCATTATAATGAAAGTTACATCCCAAAATAATCCTTTTTGGGGGATTACTAGTGGTGATTGCTACATTTTTTATGTTGGAAATTTTCTCCAAATCACAACTACTATATTGTACAACAAGTGAGGAAAACAATGGGAAGGGAGTTGTCTTCGCAATTTATCCACTTATATTGTAGTGATTCATAAATATAAGAAAAGCATTAATAATTTGATATATACTAGTTGGCTTATTCATATGTGATAATGGACCCAAATAGTAGTTCTTATCTGAAGAAATTCTCATTATACTTGGGAATTCTTGACATCATCGACCTTTGGCCTTGGAATTATTCACTATGCCTTCTACATTATCTGGTTATCTACATGTATACGAGGCTATCCTATTATTGTATCCTTTTTACTTCATTTCAGTTTATTCTATACTTATCTTTGACATTTTCTAGGAGTTTTGTTTGCACTTCCACATTGTATAAGTAATCTACAACTTGATATTTTTAGCATGTAACTTAGTTAGCATGATTGTGCCTAATATTTCATTGAAGGTTGAATACTAATTTTACTAATGTGTTATTTTTTATGGTGATGTTTTATTTTCTTTTTTTTATAAATGTCATCTCGCCACATAGAAACCACTATTGCCCAACTGAAGAAAACTTGTTTGAGTTTCTTACTTTTCTGGGGAAAAATAACATTGACACTATTGTTGATGTTGAGGTATATATCGTATAAATTCTTTATAGTATATTTTATTTTATATTTCATTGTTCATCGTCTTTCATGTCTTCTAATCTACATTATATCTTCTTTCATTTTCAAAAAAGGAACTCAGTATTGATGGTAAGAAGCAAGAATTGAAGAAATAGGAGAACAATAAAACTGGAGCGACAAAATGAAAATTAAAGAGAGAGAAGAGAATTGGTCTAGTGGTACCTATAGAGCCAATATCTCGCATAAGACACACATATAGAGATTGATGGTCAAGTCTTCAGAGTTGATGAATTCACATGCAATGTCTTGGCAACGCAATGATAATGTTTTGGAGTGATGAAACAATATTTTATGTGTAAATTGTACTCCAACAAATATTAAGTTAGAAACTCATATTGTAATACTTGATATTTTATATAATATAATTTATGTTGTTGAAATTTTTTATAGTTGCACTTGATATTATTTAGTATTGTAATTAACAAATGTAATTTTGTGTTTTCATATTAGATGAACATGTACATTTTATGATTATGATTATTATTATTATTATTATTATTATATATATTTTTAAATTTAGTTGCAAAATCATATTAATTAATTTATGTTCATTAATAATAAAAACATAAAATCAATCTAAATATACTAAATTATTAGTTTATTTTTATTAATGATGAACACAAATAAAATGAATATACGACTAAATTAGTTTCTTATAATGTTTGTTAATCAAAGTAAATGAAATGAATATAAACTACTAAATTAGTCATTTATATAATGAGTATGAAACTACCAAAAAAATGACTATTGCAAATGATAAGTTTATAATTACAAATGGTGATTGCGTTGTGCATATATATGACTATTAGTAACTAATTTAAAATAGCTTATAACACGACGAAAATTTACTCATATTTATTTGATCATTAATTGGTTTCCAACGATGATTAAAATTTGCATATATATGACTATTAGTAGCTAATTTACAGTATATTATAACACGACCAACATTTTGGTCATATTTCTTTGGTCATTAATTAGTTTATCTGGTGATCATTTAGTAATATATTTTGTTGTATAATTAATCATTAATTGTGGCAATAAATTTCCAAATCAATGACTAAATCAATAACCAAATCAATGACCAAATCAATGACAAAATCAATGACTAAATTAATGACCAAATATACTACTAGAAAATAAAATCAATGACCAAATAAATAATCAAATTAATGACTAAATCGATGACCAAATCAATTACTAAATCAATGACCAAATAAATGACTACAATGACCTAATAAATGACTAAATTAATAACCAAATATACTACTAGACAACAAAATTGAGACAACCAATTAATGACTAAGCTAAAAACGACTAAAATTTGGTCGCGTTATAAGATACTGTAAATTAGCTACTATTGGTCACCGACCGAAAAATAGTCATTTATATGAAAATTTTAGTCATTTTTTTAGTAACTAATTAGCCATTTTTTACCAATGCACCCTTAGTAAAACACCTTCCTCACGTCATCAGTGAGCGAACACTTTCATGTTTTGGGGCACCCATCTTTTTGTTTTGTACAAACCAAACCCTATTATTTTATTCTTTTAGTAAGTGTACAAAGACCGCAAATGGTGCACTAAGTCCCCTACCCACTCATTCATTTTTCTCCCATGGCAGCAATTCATGAACACCCTTGGTTGGAGTATCACACCCCCGTGTACAAGCTACCATGACATTCATAGCCAGTTTATACCCACCTTGGAAGTCCTACCGACTCCAAGGTTTCCCCATCAGAAATAGCTATGATTGCCACCAAGTTGCTTATAATACTCTGACCTTGGGCCACTGAATCCCCATCATTAGTTTTCAGTCACCCCTCGCCACCATGCCTATGTTAAACCCATCACAATCAGGTTCCTGACCTGTCATATCAGCGACCCCTCATTTGGTTGAGGCTTCCTTTTTGTTGACTTCAACACCCATTTTCAAAAAAGGAAGCAGTACCTTGGATCACCCCTCTCCACAAAAGGGGCATCCTCAGGTGGCACTATGGGATACATCGTTGCCCACAGATGTCATCGATCCTCCTGAAATTCAACTACGACACAAGCTTTCATGTCAAGATGGTATCGTACCTTACAACCATTGTCTTAGGTATGTGTTATATTCTTTCTGCAACTAGTCATGCACAAGGGGGCGAAAGGCCTCCCTGTACGTTGCGTCGGTGTAGAGCTATAAAAAGGGTCTCTTTCACCTCTAATTACCTCACATTAATATGTCAATCCGGGAGCGTTTTGTTATTACAAAGAGTGACTCAATCTGAGGCTATCATTTGTCAGAGTAATGCTATTAGTACAGTGCTTTAAGAAATACAAGAGTAAACGGATGCTTGTCTGTAACTAAATTACTTCAAAGAATAAATCACACACTCAGAAAACTCAACAACTTATCAGCCAAGGGTTCGACAGTGATAACCCATCCCTTCGGAAACTGATGGAAAGGAAACTAGAGCATAGACCACGAGCCTGGGAGCTAGACAGTGACTGCCAATGCTCACTACAGCCTTAGATCATCTCTCACGCCAAAACAACAAATGCAAGTAAATGGAACAGCAAAGCGAATAAAGGATTGAAAAGCAATTCTGGAATAGAACAGCAAGTCTAAAATGGAACAGCAATTGAATAACTAAGTCCCGCGGGTTGTAACCAAACTTAATCTATTAACTCAAATGCACTCTTTGCAATCAAATAACATTCTTTCACTCTAAAGGCAATTCACACAAATCACACTACTGGAACAGCAATAACTATTAATGAATTATGGAACAGTACTGATAAATCAGAAACGCACACAACACGAACGTTTAGTATAACAGCTCTGTGACATAACAGTAAGAACATGCAATTAACTCTTGAAAGGATTAATAACTTGATGCAGAGTCAACACACGATTCTATCTGTAAAAACCTCAATGATTCAATCTTTAACAGAGCATGTAATATGAACTTATAAAGCATATCAAATTACCAAATAACAATGATAAACAAACCACACGGAAATCAAGTCGTAATGGTACAGAAGCAAGTGTCCTTCGGGGCCGGGCCCTTAGCCTCCAAGGATACACCGCTTTAAGTTAATCCAGACGCGGAGATGAAATAATCACCAAGCTTTTATTAATGCATCGGTCAAAAATACATTGAACCAATTCTCAACGAGACTTAATAATCAAAGCTGATGTTTTTCAGAAAATTACATAAAAGCGTATCCTATATCTCAAGCTAACAGTGTTGTCCCTTTATATAAAGGCGACGGCAGAGATGTCCAGGTAACAAGATAAATAAAGCAGCGATCCCTCAGGATCGAAGATCCTGAGGGATTCGCCAAACTGTTAACTCTTCATCCTGTCTTTTCTTTTGCGCTGAGCTAGTGTCTTCACCTCCTTTTCTGGGCCGATTTGCTTTGATCTGTTTATCCTTGTTTGCATTCGGTTCTCATTCAGAGGGACAGCAGTTATCTCGACTTTGTCCTTTCCTTTGGAACGGCAATTCCTTGTTTTCTCCTTTTCCTGTACAGAAAATAACCATTATCAGTGGCTAAGTCTTGCATATCAATTCTCACATGTTTTGTTATAGTTCCTTATTACTTTCCAAATTCATGACACAAAAAGGTTCACAAATTCTATTAAAAAGCCACTGAAATAATCATCAAAAGCATACCTTTTTAGTACTCCACACACCCCCCTGCTTACCTTGTTTCATGTCCTCATGAAAACATTGTAGTTGACATGCAAAGCAGTGAGAGAATATGCTGGAGAAGGAGTCTCATGCGGAGGTCTACAACCATGATGAGTGATTAGATAGTCAAAGAACTGACCTGTTTGCCCCTCAGGCATCTCATACAGGGCCTGGTATCCAGGCGCAGGGTGCCAAATAATTGGAGTACGAAATCTATATCCTAACCAGGATGGCCCTGCTTTCAAAATACTTTCGCCATAGAGGTTCAACCGGTTGGCAGCTAACTCAAAATTCTCATACTTAAATGGTTCCCTGAGCTGGATGTTTGGATCAGAGATTCGGTACCGAAATTTGGCTGCATTAATGGCCAAGTCTTTGATGGAAAGAAAATATTCTAAACTCTCTCGAATGAGTGCCTCATGCATGGGTCCTAATGTTTCATAGACACCCAGAGTTGTTATGAGGTTTCTATGAGCTTTCCACAACTGTACTGGGTTCCTAGGCTCAGCCCTTACCCGTAAATCTAGACCATTTTCCTCACTCTGGAAAGTATCATAGGCTTTGAGCCACTTAATCTGATTAACCCCAAATGAAACGAATGCTTGTAATTGGATGTCTCCAACGAAAGGGCCAGGGTTCAACTCAGTCTCCTTATCTAGCACAAGGTCATGCAAATAAAGTTCACACAGCAATCTCTGGACCTTCACTCCATAATGTTTACAGCAGTCTATAAAGTCATTGACAGTGTTGATTTGTATAGGGGCACCTGCTTTAACAGCTTTTATTTTTAATTGTAAATACCGTTCTAATAAAAACAGAGCATAGTTTTTAGCAGGGGCCCTACATGCTAAAACATCATTGTATAAAGAACAAAAGGTATGCATCTGCTTGATAACAGTATCTAGCCTACGGGTTACCTGTGCAACTTCCTCTTGTTCCTTTTTCCACCCTTCAAAGGCCTGGCTTTTGGATTGACTGACGTCCCTTAGCTGCTGCTGTAACTCTTCATATTTTTCTCGGGGAACCGTTTGCTCTCTAAGTTGTTCGGCTTCTTGCTGGGCTTGCTTCACCATCTTATGCAAGGTTTTTGTCTTCGGATCTTTTTTCCATAGGTCAGTAGAGGCCGGGAGTTTTACCTGAATTTTCTTATTATGCTGTTTGGAGTTCAGAACCCTTATTACCCCTGAGGGTGGTGCCTCTGTCTGGATTTTCTTGTCGCTGGTCCTTGTATCATCCCTTTCTATTTTAACGTGAATATCAGTCTGTTGCTGTTCCTCAGCAACGTTTGGAACGGCGGCTGGACTTTCAGTAGGGTTTTGAACAGTAGGGCGATTGTTGGCCTTCTTTTTCTTCCCTCTAGTCTTTCTTACCCTCTGGTTTGCTTTCAGAACTCTAATTTGCTGTCTGAGCTGGGTTATTGTATTCAATAATTTCTTCCGTTCCATTCGCAATTTCTTAATTTCCACCGTTTCACTAGAAGGAACAGCAGGTTGTCTGCTGCGGTTTGGACCATGACTAGTTTCTAGATCTTTCTCTTGGGGTGCTTCCTCGCTGTTCTGCTCTGGCTGTTCTGGGGTAGGAATCTTGACTGGTTCTGTCTCTTCCTGGGCAACTGCTTTTTCTGCTCCTACTCCCTCTGGAATTTCCTCTGGTGTCTTGGGAACAGATTGTTCCCGTTCAGTATCTCTCATCTCTTCTTCATCATAAACAGGCAGATTCCCTTTTTCTGCCTCTACTGCATGTGATTTTTCAGATGCGTTTTCTTCTTGGGGTTTGTCGTGGAGGTCTGCTGAATTAGAAGGTTGGCCATACTTACCCATATTGGCCAGGACTGCGGCCAATTCGTCTTCTCCCATTGGGTCTTGTAATGGGCTACCTCCCTGCTGTCCCATTTCCTCCTCCTGTTCAGTTTCTGCTTCTATTTCTGTTTCCGAATGCTCGGCTGCTTCTTCTTCGGATTGCTCGTCCTCAATTACCACTGGTTGGCTGGTGCTTTCCTGGAGCTTTTCCAGCCTTCCTCGTATCCGAGCTAACCGGGCTGATTTTCTGGGCTTATCTATGCTTCCTCTCATCCGAGCTAACCGAGCTGATTTTTTGGGTTCCTCTGGTTGCTCGGGTGGATCGATGGCATGCTTGCGCTTTGCCGATTCCTGATATATCTCTGGTCGTTCCGATGTACTAGCAACATGTTTCTGCTGTACTAATTCTCTGCGTTTTGCCGGACGTTCAGGTGTGCTTATAGAATGTCTACGTTTTGGGGATGGCACTGTCAATCCCCCCTCAATCATTGCAATCAGCTCTTCCCAACTGCTCTGCTGCTGGGTGAGACCATAACTAACAACTAGTCGTATTAACCCATGGTGACTAACGACTGACTCTACATGCTGTGCCTTTTTTATACTTTGTGCAGCATCATGCAGTAATGAGTTCAGGAGTGCAGGTAAATTTACAGAGCATTTCTGCTTTAAAACAGCTAAAAGTTTAAGATGTCGTGGTCTTACCACGTCTTTCCTTCCTTCGTAGGTGATGTAGCTCTGCACTGTTCTTGCTAGCTCCGTCCAGGGTTCTCCTAGGGTTGTTGGCAGAACTCCCTTCCCCTTAATTGTCAAATTCTGGCCTTCGTCCTGGAAAATTTCCATGACCTTCTGTAATCGTTCCCTTTTTAATGTCCATACCGGTCCGGTGGCTGGTAGTCCTGAAACTTCTGCAATTATGGCATCGGTGACCGCTATCCGCTTCCCCCTTACTATGGAGTGATCATCCTGTAGGTTCTGCAAAAATTCCATCGCTACTGTTTCATTAGACTCCTGTAGGCGATTGAAATAATTCAACCATCCTGCTCTTTCCAGGATCTCCCGGGCAGCAGCGGAGATCGTCAACTGTTGAGGCTCGCTTCGAATTTCCCTTCCTCCCATGGTTTCACTGTGGATTCTAAATGGAACAGCAACTACGTTTTCTGTTTTAAACACGGAGAGGGTGATAATCGCAAGGTTTCGAGAAAAAAAACACAGAGTATGCAACAGTGCAACAGAAAGCAACTTGTGTGAAAATAGAAATGCCATGCCGTTAAACCATGCCAAACCGTCGTACACTATCTTTCCCGAATGGTGAGCTGACACGTAATTCAGGGAATAATGAGGTTAACCTCCCCCCCCCACAATGTGATAGGCTGTCCCAGCCAGCAAATAAAGGAGCGGCACCCGGTCTACAACCAAGTCAGAAAGGAACAGCATATGGAATTATGCTATGTTGAAAAGGACAACAAATTACCGAAATCGAGGCGGAGAATTTATCGCGTATTATATAAGAGGCTGCTGTGTTATGATATGAGGCTGGTGGATAGGACATGTATCGTACGTGCCAAATCTCAAGTGGTCATGGTCACTTCCGTTGCCATGATTGGTAATGATAAATGTTCATGCGATGTATAAATCGGGAAATAACATATGATTAGTTCCTAGGATATAAGAAACAAAAGAGTATTAATATCTTACCCATTGGTGTAACCAAGGTGAATTCAATACCATTAACATTACTCTGCTGCCGACAGGTGTCCATAACCTTGGCAGAGTTGTTTTTTCACCCTCGGAACCATGATCCTTTGTGTATACTTAGGAATGTTGTTATGTCAAAATGTAGACCATTATGCTGGCTTGGTGACCAGTTAACCATAATTCCATTCACGAGGAAGGAGCGAAACGTGGGCAGGCCGGCTCGTGATGAGACCTCCTGTTCCAAGGTTCGTTTATTTGATATACCTTTTGGACCATATCCCTGGTGTGGTGGCCATAATGGGAATGCCACTTCACTTCCATCCTCATGATCATGGTAGGCTGGCTCTCGATGAGACCCCCTATCCTGCATTTGACACTTCACATATCATGTTTACATATTTTTTTTTTTTTTTTTATAGAATACTTTTCCTTATTTATACACAAAGGGTGGTTCAACACTCCTTAAGAGTAGGAATGGTGGAAGAAGTCTTATCATCCCAATAGGAAGATATAAGCTCTTTGCTCTTATTCCCAAGTACTAATAAAAAAAAAAAAAGTTTAAGGGAATCAGCATGATAAAGATAACCAATCAGGGCAAAATTAGTAAAACCATGTCAACAAAAGGTAAGAAATAAGTATGTCCTTCCGTTTGTCCTCTTACTAATGCAGAGCCTTATAGATATAGCGATTTATGGTTTGCAGATTTCGGTATGTTGTGATTTTATATTTCATTGCACAAATACATAGCTGTATCTTAAAGACTAGAAAGAAGACGGGCAAGAAGCATCCTCAATTTGGATCAGCAAAAGGAATAAGTTGTTTCACAAGGAGAGCAAAATTATGCGAGTGGTGTTCCTTTGGAAAAGAAACAACGACGGATGATAGAAAAAAAGGACAGCAAAAATGCAAATGCCGTTCCTTTGGGAAAAAGGAACAACAAAAATAAAAATACTATAAAAACACTCAAAATGCCATTCCTTTGAAAAAGGAACAACAGCAATAAAAGAACGCTATTTCTTTGAAGAAAAAGGAACAGTGGTAACAAAAAAAATGCTGTTTATTTGGAAAGGGACAGCAAAAACGTAAAAGTGTCGTTCCTTTAGAAAAGGAACAGCAGAGATCCCGAATGTTGTTCCTTTAGAAAAGGAACAGCAGAACAAGCGAAACTAACAGCATAAAAAAAACACGCAGATGCTATTTTTAGAACGGAAAAAATCGAACTTTGTGAAAGAAAAGGAATGATAAAAAAACATTTAATGCAGACTCATGTACAAGAACCACTCAAAAACAAGAACTTATGTACAAATTGTAAAAAGAAATGAACCCTTAATGAATTACAGGTGAGGAAGATTTCTCTTCCTCTCCTAAAATATCCATATCAGTGTCTCGGCGTAGCTGCTGGCAGAAGGATTCCCGAGTGAGTGGTTTTCGATAGAGACAGACTCGGTGTCCATTTACTTTGAATGCATATCCAGAACCGTCAATAGTAATTAGAGTAAGGGTTCCGTTGTCATGCACCTTCTGGATTTCGTATGGTCCCAACCATCGAGTCTGAAGTTTTCCAGGGAAGTCCTGAAACCGAGAGTCGTATAACAGAGCCCAGTCTCCCTCGTGAAAGACTTTGTTTTTGATGAGCGCATCATGCCATTTAGCTCGCTGCTGTTGAATCAATGTTGTATTTTGTAGTGCAGAGAGCCTAATTTCGTCTAATTCATTGATCTGCTGTAGTCGATTGATTTGTGCCTCGCTTAGATCTAGGCCAACTTCGTGTGCTGTCCGTAATGTTTGGATTTCGAATTCTATGGGAAAAATGGGTTGTTTTCCAAACACTAATTGATAAGGTGAGTAACCGGTGGTGCTCCTCCATGTGGTTCTATAGGCCCAGAGTGCTTCAGGTAGTCGGGTAGCCCAATCACGCCTATGTGACGCAATGGTTTTCGTTAGGACTGATTCTATTATCTTATTGCTACTTTCTACCTGCCCATTCGCCTGTGGGTGATATGGAGTAGTGATCTTATGCTGGACATGATAATTGTTAAGTGTTGCAGCTAATTTATGCCCAACAAATTGTGGTCCTCCATCCGTAATTATTTCCCTAGGAAGGCCATAACGAACAAATAAAAGGAACAGGAACTGTATGACAGAGTCCTCTGTGGCTCTTGGTAATGCTTCTGCCTCAACCCATTTGGTGACATATTCTGTTGCCACCAAAATATATGTTTTCTGATTTGATGAGGGGTTGATGGGTCCAACGAAATCAAGAGCCCATCGCTCGAATGGTTCGATGACTAACTGTGGTTTCAGAGGCATCTCATCAGCTTGACCAGGTCGTCCTGCTCGCTGGCAGCTGTCACAGGCTTGGACAAACTTCTTCGCATCTTTGAAGATCGTAGGCCAGTAATATCCTGTCCGCAATACTTTATGTCCAGTTCTACGCTCAGCGAAGTGCCCCCCACACGGTCCGTCGTGACAGGATTTTAGGATGTCAAAGATTTCATCCTCTCTAACACATCGCCTGATATGCATGTCTGCTCTTGTGTGAAACAAATAGCCCCCAATCCACGAGAATCGAGAACTTTTCTGAATAATCTGCTTGCGCTCATTAGGAGTTAAATGTTTTGGTAATTTACCTACTGCGAGGTAGTTGGCAACATCAGCATACCAGGGTGTTTGAACGGCAATAGCAAACAAGTGCTCATCCGGAAATTGATCTTCAACTGCTGCTGCATCGCTTGATTTTGGTATTCTCGAAAGAAAATCGGCTACAGGGTTTTCTTTGCCAGGCCGGTCCTTGATCGTGATGTCGAATTCCTGCAATAAGATTAACCATCGAGTTACTCTAGCATTTGTGACAGGCTTGTTTGCTAAATATTTTATAGCAGAATGGTCTGTATATAAGATAACAGGATAGCCTGTAATATAATGTCTAAATTTATTGACAGCGTGTATTACAGCTAGGAATTCTTTTTCAGTAACAGTGTAATTTAATTCAGCAGGGGATAAATTCTTGCTGATGTAATAGATGGCATATGGTTTTTTATCCTCTTCCTGCCCAAGGACTGCGCCAATAGTTGTATCTGAGGCATCAGATGATATCTGGAACGGTAGGTCCCAGTTTGGTCCTCGAAGGACTGGGGCTGTGGATACGAGCTTCTTTAAATCTTCGAAAGCATGGTCACATTTTTCTGTCCAAAGAAAATCAACGTTACCAGTTAGTGCATATAAAGGAGCAGCAATGTGCGAATAATGCTCTATAAATCGTCTATAGTAACCAGAAAATCCAAGAAAACTGCGTACCTCTGTTTGAGTAGTAGGAGTGGGAATGGGCAAAAGTATTTGGATTTTGGCCGGGTCTACCTGAATGCCGGCTGCTGAAACATAATGTCCTAGGATAAGTCCTTCAGTCATCATCAAGAAACATTTTTCGTGGCTTAAGCAAAGCCTAGTAACAATGCAGCGTTGTAGGACTTTTTCTAGGGTGTCTAGAGCTGGATCAAAATCATCTCCATATGGTGTAAAGTCATCCATGTAAACTTCAAGTCCACCATTTATTAAATCTGCAAAAATGCTAAGGATAGCCCTCTGAAATGTGGCAGGAGCATTACATAGGCCAAAAGGTAGAACTCGATAGGAAAATGTTCCCCATGGACAAGTAAAAGTAGTTTTATCCTGGTCTTCAGGGGCAATCTGAATCTGATTTTATCCACTGAAGCCATCCAGGAAAGAAAAGAATTTCTTTCCTGCTAAAGTATCTAATACTTGGTCTATGAATGGGAGAGGAAAGTGATCTTTCTGTGTTGCCTTATTTAGTTCCCTATAATCCACACAAATTCTCCATTTTCCATTCTTTTTTGGTACCACCACTAGCGGAGAGACCCATTTACTATCAGAAATAGGGTAGATAAAATTAACATCTAAAAGTTTTTGAAGTTCAGTTTTTACGACATCCTTTAGATGAGGATTAAGTCTCCTTTGCGGCTGACGTACAGGTCTGGCATCTTTTTCTATATAAATGTGGTGTGTACATAGTTGGGGATCGATTCCTTTCATATCAGGGTAGTCCCATGCAAATGCTTCTTGATATTTTGTTAACAGATGGATGAGCTTTGTTTCTTGTTCAGGTGTGAGATTGGCATTGATGTTTAAAGTTTTTCCCGGTGCAATTTCCACAGTTTTACTATTTGCAACAGAAGTAACAGGTATTGTTTGGTCATGCGTTTCTTTCATAGGATCTTCCTCTAAGTCATTATCAAATGCTGCTTCTATCATGTGACACTGTGTGCGAGGTTCAGTTTGAGTAATGAAGTTATTAATGGCATCGTCTTCTGTTTGGTCTTTAAAATCGAGTGCCTCTTGTATATTTAATGGAGATCTGATGTTATCAGTAAGGTATGATACAGGGTGCTTATTAGTTTTGATCATTGTGACACTTGGCTGCGCAGGAGGATATAGAACTAAATTTTTTCTATTCGGTCCTCTGGTTATGGTCATATTTCCCTGCCGGCAGCCAATGTAGGCATCGGCAGTGGCAAGCCAAGGTCTACCTAAAATTAGCGGATGTCCATCAAGTCGGGTTTTTGGATTAATTATCAGGAAATCGGTTGGATACTCCCAGGATTCTACAGAAACCATGACATCACGTAGAGTACCCTCTGGTCTAACCACAGATTGGTCAGCCAATTCCAACAAAGTAGAGGTGGGTTCTACAGATGTAATGCTGAGCTTTTGGCAAGTTGTGGTTGTTAAAATATTAATTGCAGCCCCTAGATCAACTAAGGCATTAGACAGGGTCTGACCATAAATTTGAACAGTTATAATTGGATTCCCAGGGTCTTCATATTTAAGGGGTGTTTCTCTTCCAGACAATAGGTCAGATAAAGTACCGACTACTTGGACTCTTGGATTATTTGTTATATTCCTCCTTGGTTTTTTTATGCACAATTCTTTGATAGTTTTTGCGTATATGGGAATGTCTTGAATGGCTTGGAGGAATGGAATTTTTATGTACAGATTTTGTAATTCTCCCAGAATGTCAAAGTCAGGATATTGTATGGGTCGAGGTATGGCTAATCGTTCTGGGAATGGAGGAGAGGATGTGGTTGCTTGATTATGAGTTTGTTGTTTATTTACATCCTCTTGTTGTAACTGATGTTCTCTTGGTAACTGATCTTCAATATGAACTGTTTTATCTCCCTTAGTTTCAATTATACGTCCAGATCTTAACTGAAGGTCATTGCACTCCCTCAGGTCAGGTCCTATTTCTGGTGATTCTATGATTTGAATAGATTGGACCTGTCTGTTATTTGGATTGGGATCGGGTTGGGCTGGGAGTTGCGGTCTCAGGTTAGACTGGGGGTTTTGTTGTAAGGCTGGCAGAGTAGGTTGAGGGAGCGGAATAATTCCAGCTGGGTGATACATCGGTCTTTGCCAGCTTGTCTGCCAGGGTGAACTTTGTGAAGTAGAGGGAGTCCATTGTGAAGGATATGGGCCATTTTGCCAATATGGTGGAGTGTAAGGGAAATTCGGCCAACCAGTTTGGCTTGTTTGATTCAGCCATGGATTTGAAGAAGGAAACGATTGTGGTGACCAGTTTGTAAATGGGGGTTGAGATTGGTTTTGCCACATGCCATATTGTTGAGCATTATACTGTGGGGTTTGAAAGAAAGAGGTTGAGTCCGGAAACATACCAGGTTGTCTCGGCTGCCATTGGCGGCGCTGGTTGATCGAATTCACCGATTCGGGTTCTTCTTCTGCTTCCTTATATACCGCTTTCAATCCAGGAAGTGAGGGGCAGCTCTCCGTAAGGTGATCTTTTGTACAGATGGCGCATGTTTGGACTTTATCTAGTGGACACTCCTTGTGGCTATGTTTCTTTCTGCATCGGGGGCAGAAGATTGCCAAATTTTGTTCTGCCTCCAGTTGCTTCTGTTTAGCCTGCACAATATCAAGTTGTGTAGTTAGTGTCCCCATAATATCAGTTTTAAAATTTTCTAATAAATTTCCAATTTCTGCACGTGTTACTCCTTCTGCTGATACTTTGTTATCTCTTGCAAACCGATCATATGCTGCCTCTCGAACTCCTGATACATAAGTCAATGATGTCAGCAAAATTCTCTTGATAAATATCCCCTTTTCCCATAATGTTTAATGTTTCAATCCATTGTTCCTTCATGCCCCTTATTAAAGCAGTTTTTAACACATTATCAGGTAAAGGTAGCGATGCATAAGGAGATCTTTGTAGATTGTAATGAAAACGTTCCACATACTCCTCTAATGTTTCATTTGGTCTGGCTGACATTTGAAATATTTCGTCTTTTAATTCTCTAGACCTACAATAATCCTGATATTTTTTTAAGAAGGATTCTTTCATTTGATCCAAATTGTTGATAACCCCGCCACCTAGCCCCATAAACCATCTTAAAGCAGCCCCTTTTAATGTAGAGGGAAATAATTTCAATTTTTGGGGATCGGTGGTGTAATCGTACCCCCTACATAACACATCGAATTCGAATAAGAATGCATCCGGATCTTCTGATGTGAGTCCGTGAAATGTAGGGATATGCTGAAGAGGGATAGCTTTCATGGGTGCATTAGCTGCAGAATCCACTATAGGATATTGTAATGTAGAGGTTTGAGCATTTGGATGGTTTTGAGCATTTGGCTGGTTTTGAGCATTTGGCTGGTTTTGAGCCATGGGATCGAATATATGCCAATAACCTTCTGGGATATCTAGGAGGGTATTCCTAGGTTGAGTGGGAACGGTTTTGACAGGGATATTTTTAATAGCGCTTCCTTTATCTGGAATAATGAGAATACCAGGTGTCTAAGGAGATTGAATTCCTTCAACAATGACTTTCGCAGCACTCCCCTTATCTGGGCTATCTAATGGCTGATTTGTTTCAATAGGGGATTTTGGTTCCTTGGTCTCCCCTGTTTCTCCTTCTCCTTCACAAAAGTTGCTGGAATTCCCTTCCTGCAATAGTTCTAGAGTAGAATTTTCAATTTCTTGAAAGTCCTGCTCCTCAGTTTGACTATGCACCTCAGCACAGGCTACAGATGGTGATCCTGTTGCCTGAAGGGAACTAGTAGGCGGTTTGGAAATGTTTTTCTTGAGGCCTACTGATGGCTGAGATTCTGTTTTCTTATAGATTTCGTCTATGAAGGTCGTTCGGCCAAGGGTCACCGGCCCCTTAGCTTTTTCAGGCTTGGATGGAGGTTTGATATTCTTTTCTGGTCTTTTCTGCTTAGTCATGCACTCAAATGAACTACCAACTTCTATTCAAACAAAGCAAAAACAAATCTGTTAGGAAAGCGGATAGTGGAGCAGGTCTTTTACATGCTCCGCACGTAGGTTCTTACCTTCCATTTTTAGGATCCAACTCCTCCCTAGCAGGCTCGTACACTACTCTGAAAAAGACAAATGGCTACACTCTTTCCCCGGCAACGACGCCAAAATGTAGAGCTATAAAAAGGGTCTCTTTCACCTCTAATTACCTCACATTAATATGTCAATCCGGGAGTGTTTTGTTATTACAAAGAGTGACTCAATCTGAGGCTATCATTTGTCAGAGTAATGCTAGTAGTACAGTGCTTTAAGAAATACAAGAGTAAACGGATGCTTGTCTGTAACTAAATTACTTCAAAGAATAAATCACACACTCAGAAAACTCAACAGCTTATCAGTCAAGGGTTCGGCAGTGATAACCCATCCCTTCGGAAACTGATGGAAAGGAAACTAGAGCATAGACCACGAGCCTGGGAGCTAGACAGTGACTGCCAATGCTCACTACAGCCTTAGATCATCTCTCACGCCAAAACAACAAATGCAAGTAAATGGAAAAGCAAAGCAAATAAAGGATTGAACAGCAATTCTGGAATAGAACATCAAATCTAAAATGGAACAACAATTGAATAACTAAGTCCCGCGAGTTGTAACCAAACTTAATCTATTAACTCAAATGCACTCTTTGCAATCAAATAACATTCTTTCACTCTAAAGGCAATTCACGCAAAACACACTAATGGAACAGCAATAACTATTAATGAATTATGGAACAGTACTGATAAATCAGAAACGCACACAACACAAACGTTTAGTATAACAGCTCTGTAACAAAATAGTAAGAACATGCAATTAACTCTTGAAATAATTAATAACTTGATGCGGAGTCAACACACGATTTTATCTGTAAAAACCTCAATGATTCAATCTTTAACAGAGCATGTAATATGAACTTATAAAGCATATCAAATTACCAACTAACAATGATAAACAAACCACACGGAAATCAATTCGTAATGGTACAGAAGCAAGTGTCCTTCGGGGTCGGGCCCTTAGCCTCCAAGGATACACCGCTTTAAGTTAATCCAGACGCGGAGATGAAATAATCACCAAGCTTTTATTAATGCATCGGTCAAAAATACATTGAACCAGTTCTCAACGAGACTTAATAATCAAAGCTGATGTTTTACAGAAAATTACATAAAAGCATATCCTATATATCAAGCTAACAGTGCTGTCCCTTTATATAAAGGCGACGGCGGAGATGTCCAAGTAACAAGATAAATAAAGCAGCGATCCCTCAGGATCGAAGATCCTGAGGGATTCGCCAAACTGTTAACTCTTCATCCTGTCTTTTCTTTTGCGCTGAGCTGGTGTCTTGACCTCCTTTTCTGGGCCGATTTGCTTTGATCTGTTTATCCTTGTTTGCATTCGGTTCTCATTCAGAGGGACAGCAGTTATCTCGACTTTGTCCTTTCCTTTGGAACGGCAATTCCTCGTTTTCTCCTTTTCCTGTACAGAAAATAACCATTATCAGTGGCTAAGTCTTGCATATCAATTCTCACATGTTTTGTTATAGTTCCTCATTACTTTCCAAACTCATGATACAAAAAGGTTCACAAATTCTATTAAAAAGCCACTGAAATAATCATCAAAAGCATACCTTTTTAGGACTCCACACACCCCCCTGCTTACCTTGTTTCATGTCCTCATGAAAACATTGTAGTTGACATGCAAGGCAGTGAGAGAATATGCTGGAGAAGGAGTCTCCTGCGGAGGCCTACAACCATGATGAGTGATTAGATAGTCAAAGAACTGACCTGTTTGTCCCTCAGGCATCTCATACAGGGCCTGGTATCCAGGCGCAGGGTGCCAAATAATTGGAGTACGAAATCTATATCCTAACCAGGATGACCCTGCTTTCAGAATGCTCTCGCCATAGAGGTTCAAACGGTTGGCAGCTAACTCAAAATTCTCATACTTAAATGGTTCCCTGAGCTGGATGTTTGGATCAGAGATTCGGTACCGAAATTTGGCTGCATTAATGGCCAAGTCTTTGATGGAAAGAAAATATTCTAAACTCTCTCGAATGAGTGCCTCATGCATGGGTCCTAATTTTTCGTAGACACCCGGATTCTTTATGAGGTTTCTATGAGCTTTCCACAACTGTACTGGGTTCCTAGGCTCAGCCCTTACCCGTAAATCTAGACCATTTTCCTGACTCTGGAAAGTATCATAGGCTTTGAGCCACTTAATCTGATTAACCCCGAAGGAAATGAATGCTTGTAATTGGATGTCTCCAATGAAAGGGCCAGGGTTTAACTCAGTCTCCTTATCTAGCACAAGGTCATGCAAATAAAGTTCACACAGCAATCTCTGGACCTTCACTCCATAATGTTTACAGCAGTCTATAAAGTCATCGACAATGTTGATTTGTATAGGGGCACCTGCTTTAACAACTTTTATTTTTAATTGTAAATACCGTTCTAATAAAAACAGAGCATAGTTTTTAGCAGGGGCCCTACATGCTAAAACATCATTGTATAAATAACACAAGGTATTCATCTTCTTGATAACAGTATCTAGCCTACGGGTTACCTGTGCAACTTCCTCTTGTTCCTTTTTCCACCCTTCAAAGGCCTGGCTTTTGGATTGACTGACGTCCCTTAGCTGCTGCTGTAACTCTTCATATTTTTCTCGGGGAACCGTTTTCTCTCTAAGTTGTTCGGCTTCTTGCTGGGCTTGCTTCACCATCTTATGCAAGGTTTTTGTCTTCGGATCTTTTTTCCATAGGTCAGTAGAGGCCGGGAGTTTTACCTGAACTTTCTTATTATGCTGTTTGGAGTTCAGAACCCTTATTACCCCTGAGGGTGGTGCCTCTGTCTGAATTTTCTTGTCACTGATCCTTATATCATCCTTTTCTGTTTTAACGTGAACACCCGTCTGTTCCTCAGCATCATTTGGAACGGCAGCTGGATTCTCAGTAGGGTTTTGAACAGCAGGCCGCTTGTTGGCCTTCTTTTTCCTCCCTCTGGTCTTTCTTACCTTCTGGTTCTTTTTCAGAATCCTAATTTGTTGTCTGAGCTGGGTTATCGTATTCAACAATTTACTCCGTTCCATCCGCAACTTCTTAATTTCCAGCGCTTCATTCGAAGGAACAGCAGTCTGTCTGCTGCGGTCTAGATCATGACTAGTTTCTAAATCTTCCTCTTGGGGTTCTTCCTCACTGCTCTGCTCTGGCTGTTCTGGGGTAGGAACCTCGACTGGTTCTGTCTCTTCCTGAGCAACTGTTGTTTCTGCTCCTACTCCCTCTATAATTTCCTCTTGCACCCTGGGAACAGATTGTTCCCGTTCAGTATTTTCCTCTTCTTCATCATGAACAGGCAGATTACCTTCTTCTGCCTCTGCTGTATGTGATTTTTCAGACATGTTTTCTTCTCGGGGTTTGTCGTGAGGGTCCTCTGAACTAGAAGGTTGACCATACTTACTCATATTGGCTAGGACTGCGGCCAAGTCATCATCTCCCAGTATGTCTTGTATTGGGCTATCTTCCTGCTGTCCCATTTCTTCCTCCTGTTCAGTTTCTGCTTCTATTTCTGTTCCCGAAGGCTCGGTTGCTTCTTCTTCGGGTTGCTCGTCTTCAATTACCACTGGTTGGCTGGTGCTTCCCTGGAGCTTTTCCAGCCTTCCTCTTATCCGAGCCAACCAGGCTGATTTTCTGGGCTTATCTATGCTTCCTCTCATCTGAGCTAACCGGGCTGATTTTCTGAGTTCCTCTGGTTGCTCGGGTGGATCGATGGCATGCTTGCGCTTTGCCGATTCTTGGTGTATCTCTAGTTGTTCTGATGTACTAGCAACATGTTCTCTGCGTTTTGCCGGACGTTCTGGTGTGCTTATAGAATGTCTACGTTTTGGGGATGGCGCTGTCAATCCCCCCTCAATCATTGCAATCAGCTCTTCCCAGCTGCTCTGCTGCTGGGTGAGACCATAACTAACAACTAGTCGTATTAACCCATGGTGACTAATGACTGACTCTACATGCTGTGCCTTTTTTATACTTTGTGCAGCATCATGCAGTAATGAGTTCAGGAGTAAAGGTAAATTTACAGAGCATTTCTGCTTTAAAACAGCTAAAAGTTTAAGATTTCGTGGTCTTACCACGTCTTTCCTTCCTTCGCAGGTGATGTAGCTCTGCACTGTTCTTGCTAGCTCCATCCAGGGTTCTCCTAGGGTTGCTGGCAGAACTCCCTTCCCCTTAATTGTCAAACTCTGGCCTTCGTCCTGGAAAATTTCCATGACCTTCTGTAATCGTTCCTTTTTTAATGTCCATACCGGTCCGGTGGCTGGTAGTCCTGAAACTTCTGCAATTATGTCATCGGTGACCGCTATCCACTTCCCCCTTACTGTGGAGTGATCATCCTGTAGGTTCTGCAAAAATTCCATCGCTACTGTTTCATTAGACTCCTGTAGGCGATTGAAATAATTCAACCATCCTGCTCTTTCCAGGATCTCCCGGGCAGCAGCGGAGATTGTCAACTGTTGAGGCTCGCTTCGAATTTCCCTTCCTCCCATGGTTTCACTGTGGATTCTAAATGGAACAGCAACTACGTTTTCTGTTTGAAACACAGAGAGGGTGATAATCGCAAGGTTTCGAGAAAAAAAACACAGAGTATGCAACAGTGCAACAGAAAGCAACTTGTGTGAAAATAGAAATGCCATGCCGTTAAACCATGCCAAACCATCGTACACTATCTTTCCCGAATGGTGAGCTGACACGTAATTCAGGGAATAATGAGGTTAACCTCCCCCCCCCCGCAATGTGATAGGCTGTCCCAGCCGGCAAATAAAGGAGCGGCACCCGGTCTGCAACCAGGTCAGAATTCGTCAAAGACCCGTGCCTTAATAAGCGTCTCTTTCAGCAATGCTTACACGGGAAGGTCCCAGCCAACACCTATTCATACAATGTGCAGTTATATGCCATACCAATTTTATGCATATGGGAACCATATTCCACCTATCATCAAAGAAAAAATGCCCTTGAGGGCGTCAACAGTCGTTGTCATCAACCAACAAATCATTACCATATTAGTGAAACAGACAGAACATGTATCTGCCAAATAGATTTGTTAAACTAGCCACAACATTACGAGCATGGGACATGCCCGCCTCATAGAAAATTTGTATATATATATTGTATTATATTGTCTTACAAGGGTCCCATAGGAAATGGTCATTCTTTGAACCAGTGCAGGGTATCTCCTATTCCGACCTTCATGTAGGTCTCTCTCTCTTTACGCACATTATACAAAAAAGAAACTATAATGTATTTCGGCTATACAGTTCTTCCTAGACCTCACACATTAGGGGCCAACTATTAACACTAGAAAATCGTACAATCAAAGATGACGTTATTTAATGTCGGGAAGAAGGATTTACAGGGGTGAAATTCATTAGAGGGTCTGGAAAGTATATAAAAAACTCTAAGGTCCGAGGAAAAATCAAATTTTAGGAAGTCATAAATTCTTTTGCGTGCATAATCCTTCGCGAAGAGCACCTTTTTGCACCTTTTGACCCGAAATGCATGCAATCCTGGGAGTGGCGAAATTCACTTTCCGAGACCACAAAAAGCACTCTCCAAGACAGCGGTTTCGTGCTTGAATCTACCTAAGGATAGCCACCAAATCCTCCTTAGACATCAAGGGAGCACACAATGGAATATTTTTGGCACACAATGGAATCATCCCCCTCTCTTGGGTCACCATCCACAATGTACCAAGAGAGAGAAGGAGGATTTGAATTCTCCTATATAAGGCCACCAAGAGATGAACAACTGGAGAGAACATTGTTATGCTAGCTAGAATTTCCCTAAAAAATACCAGTAGTGTGTGGTTCGGAGCGGAGATAGAGGGGACTCAATTTTTGGCCATCTAACAAGTACAGTCTGCCACAGTAAAGAGAGGGATAATTTTCACCGAGGCAAGCTTGGAAGTAAAGGCATCCTTGCATCGGGACTTAGAACCCAGGTTCTAAGGGTCCTTTGGCAAGAGGGTTAAAATTTCATTCTCATTTCCTACCACCACTCAAAAAGAGGGGCTGAAGGAGACACTGTTTGAATTATTGCAGTTGTTTGACTTTATTCAGAGCATTTTTTTTTATTTTTTTTAGTTCCAGTTTAGTTTTAGTTTGTATATGGATGTTATTTCTCTATCTAGTATGTTTATGATTCTAGCATGTTCCACTAACTTTCTTGACTCCACTTATTTTTCTGGCTGTGACCAATAACTTAAGAGGGTAAACCACACCCCTTAAGTTGGTGTGACTTCGTACATGCGTGCACCAAAAACACTAACAGACCGACCGTGTCTGAACTACACTTGAGAAAAAGATAGTAATAATAAGAAAAAATTCTATCTAAATTACTTGTTAATGCTGCGCAGAAATTTTGCGAAAATAATGAATAATTTTACGTCAATTTATATTTCCGCAAAATGATTTTTTTGGAGGGGATTTGTTGTATTTACCAGCCGACGGAAAGTCAAGTAAATGTTCGGCCAAACTTTTGTGTCGCTAGACTTGACGGGTCGTCGGCGCAAAAAATAATTCGGCTGAATTTTTTTACAAGTTCGGCCGAACTAACACATCTGCAATTACGTAGAGCCAATATTTGAATACATATCTTCAAATTTGGACTGACTAAACTCTAATAAAAATTTTTAATTAACTGTTGGAACCAAGACAAGTATTTTCAAAATTCAATCTACTTTCAGGAAATATAACTTTTATGGAATTTTATAAATATTTACTAATTTTAATTAATTTTGTAATAAAAGCAGTGCAGACAATTCCTGAAGGTCATTATGATTTAGTGAAATCAATATTCTGTATCTTCCAAAATACACTATAAAAAAATTGAAAAAATTATGGTGGATTACATTGGTCTATTGTCTGTAATGGGTACTTTTTAGATTTTTAGTTTATAAGTTATATGTTTAGAAATTTCGTGTGTCACAAAACATATTCAAAATATGCAGTTTTTTCATATTGGATCAGCTCAAAAAATTCTAGTAATTATGATATGCATCAGTTGGTTTTGTAAATATAACAAAACCGAACTACACTCTCTCTAGATTGTTGTAACACATTTTGTTTCTCAAAAACACAAATTTTCAAATAATACACCATTGTGTATTAACATGAATTCTTATGAATCCTTTGATTGTTAAAAAACACACACTCAAAGAAACGCTAAGTTGACATATCAAATGTGTATAAAAAAATTCCAAAAACAAGTAATAGAAAGCTAATAAAATTTCTGACAACTTTTATTTGTATCAAAAAATGCAATTCTAAACAAAAAGATGGTTTTGTCTTGCAGAAAGTTGAAAAACAAAAAAAATGAAATTTTTTTCTCAAAAAAGGGAAAAAAGTGTTACCCAACTTAACATTTTCACCCTGCGAAGTATATAACCCAGAAATGGATGATGAAAAAATCTCAAACGTAACCAACCTACACCTGCAAGAAAGCTAAAAAATTTCAGTTTATTTTCTTGAGAAGAGTGAGCACATAAATACAACAAAAAACATATCAGGGGATACCAGGTAACTAATCTCGAACCTACCTGAGCGGGTCACTCAACCTCCAAAGATACCTTACACATGTAACCCCCCAAGATAAATCTGAAAGAGACTATTACTGTGTCAATTTACCTCCAATTTCACATGTTGAAACCCTACCAAGATAAAGCTTGGTTTATTAGTAAGAACCATTAAAAATGATGAAAGAGGGAGAGCAATTGTTCAAGAAAAATATTGACTTCAAACGTGAAACTTATCTACGTGAAAACTATGACTACTTGATCTGTATGAAAACCATATGCGTCAGTGTGCATTGTAGAGCTTGAGCTGGAGGAACCTGAGAGTGAATGAGTGAGTCAAGCGATGGGGAGCGTAGGTAAGGATTACCCTAACCATCCTTTGGATGATGATATTTGTAGGATTAGGAACCCTCAAATCTACGATGGTATATCTTGCACCTGTCATTGTTTGTACCTCCTTGTTAGACTAGGAATGACAAATCTGTGATCCAAAGATCAAAATTTAGCTCAAAATTTAAAGTTTCTAGAATGTTTCAAAAATAATGTCAATTCATAGTGTCTGTCATTCTGATTCCAATGAAAACTAAATTTCCTCAATCCGATGTCGTATGAAAAATTTATGATGTTCTGAAGATTTTGGTCAATAGAAAAAATCTTTGGAGGTGGTCTCACTAGACTGATGATTGGGCAATTTATGTTGTTGATGTAAACAAGTCTACTGGGCAGATACGGGACTAATCATGGATTTCCAAGTGGTAGCCTCGTATAAGTGCAGGATGGAGAGATCTCATTGATTGATTTTTTATTTTCACTGTCTATTTGGAGAATTCCATGTGGCCCAACTAGAGGTCACCCCGTGGAACATCATGGTTGGATAATTTTTTTTTTTTTGGATCCACAGGCCCAGCGGGATCAAAATTGTAACCTACCTCAAAAAACTACAATTCCTTACCAAATTCCTTCCATCGTGTTACTTAACCCCTAAGGGTGCGACATATATTTAAAGTTTAATTAGAAAGGAGGGGACGGGTAGTGAGCCCCGACCCCTGGTTACCTGTAATCTCACAGGAACCTGACGCGTGAAGGAGAGGTATTTGGGTATTAGTGTCTATGGGTGATAGGATCAATCAGTAGGTTGAAGTATTTTTTAAAGGAATTTGAGCATGGAGAGGACCTAATAGGGGTTTTCTAGCCTTCATATGTTATCTGCAGCATCTGTGACATCATGGTGCTACTCATGTTTATCTTTTCTCATTATGTCTTCTTGAGAAAATCTTTCCTTTAGTACTTTAATGTAGAATTTTTGTACTTTTTATGGTCATTTTCTGATGGAGTATATGGTTTTATGGTGAGATCCATTTCTTATTGGTTTTTTCATGACCAAATGTAGTTTGTCATGCATTTTAGAGTGAGGGTTATTTACAGGAGAAATGTGTCCTTGAAGGGGAAACTAGCCACTGATATTGTCAGCAAACTTATGTACTCTTTATCACTGAAATATATGGAGTGGTCTAGCTATGTTAGTGGGCCTTGATATGTAGCCCAAGAGGGGTGAACTCTGTCACCAAATTATGTGTTGTCTCTCTTGTCGATTTCCTTTATGAGTTAAATAATGATATGTTTCTTATTTAAAGTTCACATGAAACTAAATTATTATCCTTGAGGAGACCATAAAACTTATTGATAAAATAAGACCCATTTTTACATGCAAAGCATCATAGGATGATCATTTTTTAGGAAGGAGAGTTCTCCTCCAGTTTCAATCAATTGGTATCATAGTTGGTTCTGGCCAAGTTGCAAGTATGCGAAAGAATATGGAAATTCTCCAAGAGTTGGAGGATATGAACTTGTCTCTTCCAATGGAGAATGTTGAATTGAGAAAAATACTTAAAATTGTTGAAGAGAAGAAGATGCATATGTGCCTTTAGTTGTAGCATGGGTTTGAGGAACAAGCTGGTGAGAGTTCCATTCCAGTGACAACAAAGAATACCTCGAAAGTGAAGCTAATATGTGACAATGCTCCAAACACAAGTTATGGACCCTACTTGGAGAATGATGCTTGTGATTTTTTTCAGCATCTAAAATAATAGCATTATGTTCTTTTTGGTAAAAGTGGGTGTCTTGAGTCATATTCAAAAGCATCATCATCATCTGAAGCAGAAAATATGGGTGTAAAATCTAGGGAAGTAATCAACATCTCTAGTTCACATCCTTCAGTTTATGTTAATAACACATCTTTTGCAGCATTTAAACAACATACTAAAGGCATTTGTATGAAGCTACTAGTCAGGATGGGTTATGAAGGAGGAGGCCTCATAATCAATGGCCAAGGAATCACCAATCCTATCATGGTGAAAGAGAGACCAATATATCAAGGATTAGGATGGTCATACAGGGTTTGGAGAATATTCTAAATATTTGAGGCAAATAAATAGTCAGAGGATGATACGTCACACCAATATGGTGATGAAAATGCCAATTTGACTCCTAAAAGAGATAAATGCTTCAAAGTACTTTTCATGTCATTGTCTAGTCCACATCGTCAGAGTTACAGCCCAAGGGACATGTATAAATGTCATGTGAATGTTCCAAATATTGGTAATTTTGATTATTTGTGGGACACGTATGATTGTAGTTTTTATGATGGAGTTGACAATTATGTGGCTAATTGTGAGAAAGATAAGGTGATAGTCAAAATAATCGGCCAAATTATTGGCATCAAGCAAGAAGAACCTCCCTCACATTTGAATACTTCCTTGTCAGTGGGAAAGCGAAAGTACTTTTGTACCCATTGTAACATGCATGAGAATGGGAATGAAATGTGTTGGAAACTTCATACAGAACTTCGTCACAAGAAGGATAAAGAGGTTATGCAAGCGAATGCAAGGAAGGAAACAGGTGCTAAAGAGGATCTTGGAATAGTTCTTAAGTTAACCTTAAAATAAGAATAGATGTAGAAAGAGAACCCATAAGTGTAGGAGAGGAAAATATTGGGTAGGCTACTTGTATATTTTTTTTATTTGTAAATTGTACATGCTTGTTGTTTCCGTTACCTTTTTTTTGGGTACTTGTAAATTGAAACAATAATAATCACTATTTTCAACAAGTATGTTTTTCTTTGACATATTATATTATCTTGGCTTGTTTATGAGACCAAAATGTTTAAGGACTTTTTGGATGAATAGTGTTCGTCATCTAGTTTGTCTAGAGTTGCGGCATGTACCCACCGATACAAGTGTTCAAGAAGAATCTTGTTGTGAATGAAATATTTGATAAATATTGTACAAGAAATGACTATTTTTTTGTGGACAAAGAAAAATGTGTCAATGAATTATTGTAGCCAAAGTACTTTTGTGCAAGGAAATTTTGAGGACAGTAAAGAAAAATTTGAATCAGTGCATGGAAAGCAATGAATTTCCTCTAATTTCGAAGATGGAAAATCAAGTGTGTATTCAACAATGGAACTTCAAGATGAAGCATTTTGAGCCATGAAATATGGGTTTGGAGAGAATTTTTAGATTCCATCCATCAATGATTTTTTACTGCATGATGATAAGAATTGTGGCTCAATTCTTAACAAGAAGGTAAGGTCTTCATGCAGAGGATAGGTGGAGTACCTTGATTGGAGATTGAAGGTACGAATTGAAAATAGAACACTAAGGATTTTTTGGTAAATTTTTTAGTTTTTCCCTCATTTTGTTTACTAGGAGAAGCTAACTTTTGGATTCCAAAAGTTCCTATGGGGAAGTATGTTCCGAAGATCAAAATTTAGCTCAAAGGATAGGTGGAGTACCTTGATTGGAGCTTCAAGGCACCAATTGAAAATAAAAAATTAAGGATTGTGTTTTGGAAAGTTTTTAGTTTTTTCCTCATTTGATTTAATAGGAGAAGCTAACTTTTGGGGACCAAAATTTCTTAGTGGGGAGGTATAATTCAGATATCAAAATTTAGCTCAAAAATGAAAGTACCTTGAATATTTCAAAACTGGTGTAAATTCGTTTTTTTTCCTTTTGATTCCAATGACACTTGGATTGCCTCAATCTAATGTCATATGAAAAATTTATGATATTCTAAAGCTTTTGGTCGACATCAAAACAAATTTTCAACTGGGCTGACTGCACTGCTGACTCGGAAGCCCATACTGCTGATGTCAACAAGCCCACTAGGCACGTACATGACCAATCATGGATTTCCAAGTGGAAACCTAGTATAGGTGCAGGATGGCACGTTCTCATTGGTCTATTTTGGATTTTCATGGACCAATTGGAGGATGCCATGTAGACCAACTAGAGGCCGCCATGTGACACCTCATGGTTGGATAAAAATTTTGTATTGGCTCCATAGGCCGAATGATATCAAACTCATGAATTGCGTCATATAATTCTAATGCCTTACCAACGTCCCTGAACCATGTTACTTAACCCTTAAGTGCATCACTTATATTTAAAGTTTTATTGGAGGCGAATTGGGATGAGGGATCAGGCAGTGAGCCTCGACCCCCGATTACATACAACCTCATAGAACCCTAGTGCATGACAGAGAGGGATTCAAGGTTCAGCCCTTGGTCATGTTTCCCCACACATGACCATAGAACAGTTAAACAGAGAGCCGAGGGTATAGGGCTAGACATAAGCCCCAGCCCATGGTCACATATTTCGCCCACAAGACCACATGCGAAGACCTTTGAGCACTAAGGTGAAAGGTCTTGAGGACCATCACCAACTTTTCATCATATTTCACCCGACGGGACTGTCAGTGAGAACTGAGGGTATAGGGATTAGGGACCATCCACAGCTCGAAGTCACACGGTATGCCCACAATACCATGACACGAACCGGACGAGAGTTGGTAGGAATCATAGCCCCAACCTTTGGCATATGAGATCCCATACGATCATAGGTGGCCTGGTGAGAGCACTCTAGTGGTAAGGGCAGGCAGTTCTTTTGGCCCCGAGCCAAATCACCCTATACGTGACCACAAGCCGAAGAATTTTGGGCCTATGCGAGTGCGGGAGGATAATTTTCCTAACCCTTAGCATTATGGCACCCATGTGGCCCTCATATTGTGCCTAAGGGTCATTAGAAAAATTAACTTTCTGACAATTTGCACTAGATGTCGGTGAAATTGTAACCTCCTGAGCAGATTTAAGGGCAGATGTGTTTCTCTCTTAGCATATTCATCCAATTTGCAGGACGAAGAACAACAGAAATATTGGGAGGGTGGTGGGTCCCTATATTACTAGTGTAGTCCCTTATTGTTGTTAGTGTAGATGTGTTATGGTTATTTTTGTACCCCTATAACCCCCATATTTTTATTATTATTCCCTTACATTATTATTGTTAAGTTGACTAGGATTATAATATTGTGACCCCATGGACTCCTATATATAGAAAGGAGGTTTTTTCATTTGTATCTTCCAATAATTGTTCATTTATGTAATGTAAAGAAGGTTTCCCCCTCGAAGTGGCTCATTTATAAGGCATTGATCTCTCTTTTCTTCTATTTTTGGATTTGGTTCCATAACATTTGGTATCACAGCTTTGGATTTTAGGGTTTCATTGGTCCAAACAGGTCATCGTGGAATTTTCACTATAACCTTTTTTATACGAAGGTTCAGAATCTAAAATGTTCACCAGGAAAAGTAGAAATACTTAGGAAATTTGTGTAAAAATTTTAGATCTTGGTTCGCAATATTTTTAGAGATGTGATCTATAGAAGTTAGGGTTTTTGCAGGCTCCTAAATTTCATCTAAAATAGGCGACCTTGGAAAAATTGACATAACTCTGTCTCTGAGGATCAGATTGGAATTTTGTAAAATGTAGCTTAAAGTACACAGATTTTAGTTTCTTGTGTATCAATTTCAGAGTCGAAGGAGGAAACAATGACATGTAGCATGTCGTACAAGTTAGCACTACTGAATGAGTCCATAATTAGGTCATTGTGGGATATTGGGAATAAATTTTTCTTGAGTCATCCAAATCATGTCAAACCTATGGCATTCAAAAAAATATTCAGAGGGCTACTACAGGACCAAATTTTAGATATTGAAGATCCAAAATTACGGAGATAATTCAGTTTCAAAATCAAGCTCCTCAAAATCAAGAAAAGGGTGTGTATTTTTTTCAAATTGAATAAGTTTTGTTTCAAAAATCAGTTTGAAGTGATTCCAAGGGCATATTGAAGCATATATATCAATATTTGGTTCTAAAATGCCCCCATAAAAATAATTCAACACCCATTAAGCCCTTTGAATACTCTTCTATGACTCATGAAGATGAAGAAGTGAGACATGATATATCAAAATTACAAGAGAAAGTGCACCGAATTTCGCTCTTGCAATGAGCAACAAAAAATGAAATGGAAGTTTTGAAGAAAGGTGTCGAAGCGAATATGGATGGTTTAAATAAGGGAGTGGAAGATAATATGGATGGTTTGAAGAAAGGCATGGAAGCTAATATAGAGGGTTTGAAGAAATGTGTGGAAACTAATATGGATGGTTGGAAGAATGGCATGGAATAAATGGAAGAAAAAATGAAATACAACATGGAAGACATGAAGAATGATCTAAAAGCATACATGGAAGGTTTGAAGGAAGGTTTGACAAAGTTGATACAAGACATGACTCCTAATGGCAAAAATATACTAGAGGAAACTCATGATGAAAAAAAAAAAAGTTAATCGTGATTTGATGAACTCTAATGTTGGATAGAAGACCCACCATATTCTAAAAATTTATATGAGGAAGTTTAATGGCAAGGATCCCGTAACATGGATACTATAGATGAAGCAATATTATGATCTCAATAATGTTAAAAATGCACAAAAGCTAAGCATTGAAACTTTATATTTAGAACAAAATACATTTTTATGGTATCTATGGCTTTGCTCCCATAAAAAAAATTCACTTGTTCAATTTTTGAGGAAATGATAACACATTATGAGGATACAAATAGCAACACCTTCTTTAGCCATTTGAACAATCTCAAACAAAAGGGTTCAGTGGTAGAGTACATTGAGGACTTCCAAAATTTGAATATAAGGGTAGCTGATATTCCAGAGAAACATAGGATTGATTTCTTCATAGGGGCTTTAAATGATAACATCCAACATGAGGTTCACCTTTGGGAACCTGATTCATTAGAGAAGGCATTCAGGTTGGCAACAAAAAATGAATATAAAATTATGGCGACAAGGAAGCCTACCACTCAAATCTATAATTATGTAAGTGTTGCTACTCTTAGAATTCCACAACCTACAAGGTTAACATCACAAAAATTGGAAGAAAAAAGAGAAAAATGGCTTTGCTACAGCTATGATAGAAAATATAGTAAAGGTCATAAGTGTTCTGATAGGAAATTATTTTACATAGATTGTGAAGAGGAGGAAGAAAATGAACAAGAAACTTGAAAAGAAGAGGATATACACCAAGAAAAAAAACTAGAGAAAGAAGAAATGAATCTGACCATATCCTGTAATGCATTAACATGAATTACCACTCCTCAAACTCTCAATATAGAAGGACATATCAAGAAGAAAAAGGTAATAGTGTTGATTGATTCGGGTAGTACCCATAATTTTATTCATTGTAAGGTAGCCAAGGAATTAAATTTCTTCCTATACCGAGCACCAAAGTGTTAAGTGATGGTTGAAAATGGGGGAACTAAAAATTTCTCTGGAAAATGCCATAATATCAAGCCAACCATGGGGGAATGTGTATTGAACAGTCCAATTTTTTCCATTCTAATGGGAGGTGTTGATGCTGTATTAGGAGTACAATGGTTACAATCTTTGGTGATGGTAGATTTTAATTTTCAAGAACTTTTCTTGAAATATTTTTCGGAAGGAAAGGAAGTTCAATTATGGGGTATCGCAAGGAACATAGGATGGATAATAAGCTCTAATATCATGACAAAGCTTCTGAAGAAATAACAATGAGACGTAATTTAAAAATTATGATCAATAGAATTTCCAACATCAAAATCATCTATTTCTCCAAATCTCCAAATAGTCTTGGACAATCATTCCAAGGTGTTTAAAAATCCTAAAGGACTCCCACCTATTTGTGATCATGATCATGCTATTCATTTGATTCCAAGAAGTGTTCCTGCAAGCATCATGCATTACAGATAGTGTTATGTCCAAAAGAACGTAATTGAACGTATGATTGTGGAAATGTTAGAGGTCAACATAATTCAACCTTTTCAAATTTCTTTCTATGCTCCAGTAGTATTGGTGCACAAGAAGGATGGATCATGGCACATGTGTCTATATTATAGGGAGCTCAATAAGTTCACTATTAAAGATAAATTTCCCATTCCTATTATCCATGAATTATTGGATGAATTACATGGAGCAAATTATTTTACCAATTTGGATCTTCGTTCAGGATATCATCAAATTAGAATGAAGACTGAAGATATTCCGAAAACAACATTTAGAACTCATGAGGGTCATTATGAATTTTTGGTCACGCCTTTTAGCCTTCCCAATGCACCTTCTACATTTCAAGGGTTGATGAATTCCATTTTCAAACCCTTCCTTAGAAAGTTTTTGTTAGTATTTTTCGATGATATACTAATCTCGAACAGGTCTTGGAAGGATCATGTTCAACATGTTGACAGGCTGCTCAAAATATTGGAGGAGAAACAATTATATGAAAAAACCTCCAAATTTTTCTTTGGAGTACAAGATGTGGAATATACGAGTCATATTGTATCTCATGAGGGTGTTAAGGTATACCCTAAAAAAAAAAAATCCCTTAAGGAATGGAAAGTCCCCACAAGAATAAAGTAGTTGTGAGGATCTATGGGGTTAACAGGGTATTATCGCAACTTTGTTAATAATTATGGGAGAATAGCAGCACCTATAACAACATTATTGAAGAAAGATGGATTTTCATGGACTCCTAATGAAACTAAGGCCTTTGAACATCTTAAAGAGGCAATGTTCCTAGCACTGGTCTTAGTTACGCCAGACTTCACAAAAACCTTTATTGTGGAATGTGATGCCTCGAGAAATGGAATTGGTGTTGTTTTAATGCAAGAAGGAAGACCCATTTCTTTTGAAAGTCGTGAAATCAAAGGAAAATATTTACATAAAGCTATTTATGAGAAGGAAATGATGGCAATACTATATGCATTCAAGAAATAAAAACCTTACCTAATGGGAAGACACTTCAAGGTAAAAAATTATCATGATCTAGTCTTAAATATTTTTAGGAACAAATATTATCTTCAGAAGAGAAAAAAAAATGGTTCACAAAGTTTTTGGGTTATGACTTTAAAATCATCTACAAAAAAGAGAAGCTAAATTTTGTTGCAGATGCACTCTCAAGAAATGATGAAGAGGTGGAAGCATTGCTTTCTGCCATTTCTATTATCCAACCAGATTCGATAACCAAAGCAAGGGATGAATGGAAAAAGGATGAAGAAGTGTGGACAATCATTCAAATGTTGCAGCAAGATCCTCGTACATCTGATACATTTAGTTGGAAAAATGCTTCCTTATAGTACAAATATCACTTATATCTTTCTAAGAATTCCTAACTAAAACAAAAGATTTTTTTGGAATTGCACACTTCTCCCTTAGGAGGACACTCATGAATTTTAAAAACTTAGCATAGGGTGAAGAAAGAATTTTTTGGGATGGCCTTAAATCTAATATTCAAAATTTTGTGGTGGAGTTTTTGGTTTGCCAGCAGAATAAATTTGAGACAATTAAGACCTCAAGTCTTCTACAAACTTTATCCATTCCATGTCAACGTTGGGAGGAGATTTTAATGGATTTTATCACAGGTTTATCTAAGTCCAAAGGAAATAGTGCCGTCATGGTCTTAGTTGATATACTTAACAAGTATGCACACTTTTGTGCATTATATCAGCCATTTAAAGCAAGTACAATTGCTACTGCATTTATGGAAAAAATTCAAAAGCTACATGAAAACCCAAAGATTATTGTAAGTAACAGAGATCCCATTTTTACTAGAAATGTTTACACAAAATTATTTTATTTTTTGGGTACTAGATTAGCTCATAGCTCATCTTATCATCCTCAATCTGATGGGAAAATTGAGATAGTGAATTTTTTTTTTGGAAGGATATCTTTGTTGTTTTGTATCTGATAAACAAACCCAATGGGTCAAGTGGTTACCTATCGCTGAATGGTGGTATAACACTTCCTTCCATACTGCAGCAAAAAGGACCCCATTTATGGCACTTTATGGATATCATCCACCGCCCATCACATCATCTTTAAGAGAAAATTCTAAGGTTAAATCAGTGAATATCACATCGAACGTCAACAAAAAGTCTCAGACTCTTAAAGGATAACCTAAATTTTGCACAAAATCGAATGAAACAATAGGTAGATCAACAACGCAGTGAGAGAAGTTTTGATGTAGGAGACCGGGTATTTTTTCAGCTATAACCATACAGAAAAATGCCCCTGAAGAAAGTTAAGAAGAATAATAAATTATTGCCAAAGTACTATTTTCCTTACAAGGCGTTGCAAAAGGTTGGTACTATGGCATACAAATTTGAGCTTCTTGCTTCTTCTCGAGTGCATCCAGTTTTCCATGTTTCATGCTTAAAGAAGGTTATAGGTGACAAACTTCCAGTTCAGACAATATTTCTAGAACTTGATGAGGAAGGAAAAATCATATTGGAGCCTAAAGCAGTCACGGAAACAAGAACTCGGAAACTACGAAATCGATCAATTACAGAGTATCTGATAAAGTGGAAGAGTTTACCCACTAAATATTCTACATGGAAGGATGAGAATTTTATAGAGAAGCATCCATCTCTACTCAAGCATTGCAGACAATAATTTTTTGAAGGATAGGGGCATGTTAGGTCCCTATATTACTAGTGTAGTCCCTTATTGATGTTAGTGTATCCCCCTTATGGTTATTGTTGTACCCCTGTAACCCCCATATTGTTATGTTTGTGCCCTTGCATTATTTTTGTTAGGTCGGCTAGGATTATATTGTGACCCCATGGACTCCTATATATAGAAAGGAGGTTTTTACATTTGTATCATCCAATAACTTTTCATTTATGTAATTTAAAGGAGTTTTCCTCCTTGAAGTGGCTCATTTCTAAGGCGTTGATCTCTCTTTTCTTCTATTTTTGGAGCTGGTTTCATTAGAAAGAGCCATAAATTGATGTGTTTTTGGCCTTTTGGACCTCAATAAGAGTCTAGATAGGGGTTTTAGGGCATTATAAATCCAATGGAAGTATATTTTCATCGATTAGAGTACCTCTTAAGATACTTTTGTATTTTTGATTCTATGGTTGTGTTAGCAATCCACCAGTTCTCCGAAGGCTGAAAAGGAGACCAACAAAGATAACCACACACCACTTTGACCTAGTAGCTAGCCCTACTAGGCTGAGAGGACTCTCTCAATGGGATCATAGCCAAGGATTGACTCTGACATGAAATATATTAGGCTAGCTATGTATCTCTATGGTGAAAAATATTAAGGGTTTGCTATATGGAACTAGACCTTTGGAGCTAGGTTTGAAACTCTCCTAGAATTATGAGAGAACAAATTGTAGGGGGGATAAAGGGGCAAGGTAGGTAACTTGTAATGACCTTTTGGGATTTATCGTAGTAGTGTAGGATGAATAAAGAGATTAGGAACAAGCATTGGAGTATGAATTCATCCCTTACGAATAAAATAGACACAACATCATCATCTTATTCAAACAGGGCATGTATTTCTCATGAATCTTGCTTAAAACCTTGAAATATAATGAGTGAAAGTAATAGATATGGAATGGAAAAAAGAAATAATTCAATGGAGTGATTTACAAAAGAAAAACTTAGCCATACAATCTTACCACAGGAATCCCTAAATTTAAGTTATAAATTTTCTCTGTATTAATTTTGGCAAGATGAAAATACACTAGCTCAATGTTGTAGACTCCAACCTATGATTTATTACAAAAGCATTATTTTAATAGGCCAAATTATAAGGGAATATTTAAAAAATATATATTTTTTTTGTAAGTAAAAATAAAATATAACAAAATCTCCTCAAACTGTGAACAAAATCAAATCAAGATAAAAATAAATCAGATAGTTGCAAAGAGGCTCAAATTGTTGAGTTGTCAGTTTGATCTGTTGGCTGGAAAATAACTATTTCTAAGTGTACATAATGTGCTAGGATTTGAAATTGTTTGTTGGTTTGGATTCGATCCTTTTCTGGCTAATTTGGGGCCTTGTTGATTTGGATCCATGAAATGTTGGATCTACTCGTTTGGATTCCTAAAGATTAGGGATATAATTTTCACATCTGTCCCTTGCCAACATTTTCCACCTTTGACATTGATACTCTACCTCCATTCTTTCTTGTGAAATTTTTGGACAAGCGAGGTATAAATGATGAGAGTTCCAGACACCCATCCATGCGCTATGTATAAACCACAATCCTTCTTGGGTTTTTCTTTCTTTCTTTATCCACTATCAACTCATCAACATGTGGCTTGATCTTTGTATAATTTTGTGTTCCAGTAGGTATAGTTGTATCGATATCTGGGTTATCCATGTGATTTATAAGCCATGTCATAGGATCCTTGATTTAAATATAAGTTATAGTTCCAAAAAAACCATCTTAAAGTTTTCTGCAGAGGTTTCGGAAGAAATGTTCGACAATACTGCTTGTATGGCCATTATTTCGCGTTTGTAAAGAATTTCTAGTCTTAGGAAAAATTTATGAGTTCGAAAATCTCCCAAAGATAATGTTCCACCAGTTGTGTTAGTTACATTTAGATATCAAATATCTTGAAAAATAACCTTTTTGCTTAGTATGGGTCAGATCAAGTCTCGGATTACGAAGGATTTTTCACACATACAAGATCATCTAGTTTGTTGCCATATAATTTGTACATCATGACACCTTTTGTACTTTTGTAGTGTTTCACGTGTTTCCTTATGCAAATCATTTAACTTTAGTAGCTCCCATTTTTTGTATTTAGATCCCATAAGCACATTACTCATGTCTATTGAACCTGAAATAGGACCATTCTCATAAGATGTTGTTGCCCAAAACATACAAACACTAAATGGTCCAATGCTTTCTGGGTGCTTATTTTGGAAAAATTTGAGTGGTCCACAAGGAAAATTTTGAGGTGGTCCACAAGGACAAATTTTAGGATAAAATGACTCACAACAACCATGACAAGGGAGAATGCTACAAGCCAATTCAAAGGCATATTATTGTAGTCCTTGATAAAATGTTTGCAGGATTTTCCTAGCATATTCTCAATACGTTTGTTATAGACAAAATTTAACGACCCATGAAAACCTTCCTCAAAACTTCTATTACAATGAGTAAACCCTGCATTGAACTTTTCCATTGATGGAATGATGCAACGACAGCTGAAAGTCAACCCCACGGAGAGATAGTCAACCGTCGCGTGGCTCTGTCAGCTCTTCCCTTTACTCCACGTGGTCTATTTCTTTTTATTAATTATCAAATTGATAAATAATACTATCCACAATGGTTGAACTTTATATTATATCCCCGGCATATATCTATTATCTCCGCGCTTTATAACCAATATTAAACCTTTTGCGATTAACTATATAATTGGACCTTATATTAAAATCAACGCTTCCGAATAAATAACTCATAGACAGACCTTGGCTCTGGGTCCCGCCTCCACAATCAATAGCCAATCAAATGCACGTCGTAACTTAGATTAAATTCCATGCATCTTCATTGTGCAGCCACCATCCGATGACTCTGCGCCAGATCAACGGCTCTCGTCCATATCTCTCGGCGTCCTCGTACTAACTTTAACGTGCGACGTGAATACGAAAAAGCGGTTTTGTTCGGTCCACTTCGCCACGTGTCATTTCCTCTATGGAATTGCTCCTCGACGGGGAAATACCGCTTATCCACCAAAAGCGGTGCGATATGGGCAATCTGCCTCCTCAAATCCACTCGTGGTTGTGTTACAGTGATTGACCAGGGTTAATGCGGGGTTACGTTATTCCTTTTGTTCATTCAACTCGCGTCCATACCACGGTTCCAGTTCGAAAGCAACACCTCTATTTCTTTATAAAGCGGGAAATCTACCAAATTAAACAGTGTTCACAGCCACACTTCCTTTGCACAGACCCACCTGCGAGTAGCATGGATTTAACAGGGTTTATTCAGATAAATTAAGGGAATTCAAGGACAGAGAATGGAATTACCATTACACAATTTCCTCACAGTTAAAAAATTCTTCACAATTATAAATACAGGCAGTTTGGAAATCAACAGGACTTGAATTTTATTCAACCGGAAGCAATTTTTCAATACAAAGAGTTTTATTGCAGGAAGCTCCTCTCTCTCTTCTCCATATGGAGAATACAATTTATACATCAACATATGTCCTTTCGGTTCCTCTGTGAGGACCGTTATGCAAATTCAAGAGCCTAATTACAATTATTCGAAAACTAAAACATGACAGATGGACTAACTATTCGAATTCTACAACTCTAACTGATCTAATAATACAATCAGCTAAGGTATTGACACCTAGCTGTAACCATTGAAATGTTTTCAACCCCTCCTAGCCACAACATGTGGACAAAACTCCTACATTGTTGGCCAGTGTCTAATGCCCCTGCATCAGACTCCTGAGGGCAATCTTCTTCATGGGCTCCTGTCCATGAGCTCTTCCACTGATCTACCTATCTTCTGCAACATTTATTCAGTCATCCAAGTGGCATGTTCCTCTCGCTTATCCTTCCATTTGATCAAGTACTGAAAGTACTCTTGTCCTCTGGTCCTTCTGAACACCCTTTTCTCCAATATCTTCTCTGGTTGCAATGGTTGTGCTAGAGGTAGCTGCTCTCTCCAATCAATCTGTTCCTTGTCTGCTGCTCTTTCTTCTGCACCATCATCATCATACTTGTACAAATCTGCAACATTAAAAATGGGAGATATTCCAACATCAGGAGGTAATTCAATCTCATAAGAATTTGTAGAAAACTTCCTAAGTATCTTGCATGGCCCAATATTTTTGAATTTCAATTTGTTGTACTGCTTCTTTGGGAACCTCTCCTTTCTCAAGTGTGCCAAAACCAGATCTCCTACTTCAAAATGAACTTATTTTCTACTCAAGTCTGCTCTGCTTTTGTATTTTATGCTGCTGCCTTGTAGTTTTTGTTTCACTTGTTCATGTATGGCCTGGATCTCTGAAGAAAATTCCTCACCATCTACACTCCTTAGCTCTGCTTTTCCCAGATTTCTTAACTCTGATATTCCTCTGGGGTGCATTCCATAAACAATATGAAATGGAATCTTCCCTGTGCTCCTGTTTGGTGAGTCATTATATGCATATTATGCCTGAGGCAAAATATGATCCCACTGCTTGGGATGCTCTCCTGCAAGACTTCTCAACAAATTTCCCAGACTCCTATTTACTACCTCAGTTTGTCCATCAGTCTAAGGATGATAAGCTGAGCTGAAACTCAGTTTATTACCAAGTTTATTCCACAATGTCCTCCAAAAATGACCCACAAATCTAGTATCTATGTCTGAAACAATACTCTTGGGTAACCCATGCAATCTAACAACTTCTTTGAAGAACAAGTTAGCAACATGGGTGGCATCACTAGTTTTATAGCATGGAATAAAATGCTCCATTTTGGAGAATCTGTCCACTACAACAAAGACTGCATCATTCCCTCTCTGAGTCTTGGGCAATCCTAGAACAAAATCCATACTCACCATGTCCCAAGGCCTGTCTGGAATAGGTAAGGGAGTGTACAATCCTGCATTCTGGCTCCTTCCTTTGGCATACTGGTAGATTTTTCAATTCTTCACAAACTTATCCACCTCTGTTCCCATCTTGGGCCAGAAATAAAAGTGACTCAGTTTTTCATAAGTCTTATCAGTACCAAAGTGTCCAGCAAGTCCACCACTACGCTTCTCTTTGATCAAATTTTCTCTCATGGAACATTTTGGTACACACAGTTGGTTTCTCCTAAATAACAAGTCCTCCTGCAGGAAATAAACCAGCCACTGGCTTCTATCTATTAAAACAGGGTTACTACATGCCTCAAATGCTTCTTTAAAATATGGATCTCTTTTATACAATTATTTTAGAAAATCAAATCCTACAACTTCAAAATTTTCTTCTTGAACAAGCATGTGCCTCCTACTCAAAGCATCAACTACTTTATTGGATTGACCACTTATATGTTTCAGAACAAAATTAAAACTTTGGAGACACTCAACCCATTTGGCATGCTTATGTTTCAACTTGGGCTGTTGTACAATATACTGCAAAGCATGATTGTTAGAATACAATACAAATTCCCTGGACATCAAGTAATGTCTCCATTTCTTCAGTGCCTGAACAATTGCATAGAATTCCTTCTCATAAGTGGAATACTTTATTCTAGTGTCATTCAGCTTTTCACTGAAATATGCCACAGGCCTATCATCCTGACTCAACACAGCTCTAATGGCCTCTCCACTGGCATCACATTTTACTTGAAATGGTTTTGTAAAATCAGGCAGAATCAAAACAAGCTTCTTTGTTATCTTTTTCTTCAAAACTTTAAAATTTCTTTGTGCTTCAGTAGTCCACTTAAATGGTTGTTTTCTATGCTTTATTGTCTCAATTATGGGTGCATTAATCTTACTGAAGTTTCTTATAAACTTTCGGTAAAAACTAGCAAGTCCATGGAAACTTCTTACCTCAAAAACATTCCTGGGTGAAGGCCACTCCACAATTGCCTTAACCTTTTCTAGGTCCATCTTCAATCCTTCTGCAGAAACAAAAAAACCCAAATACACCAACTCTTCCTTCATGAATGAGAATTTCTTCAGATTTATCAGTAGTTTCTCTTGGTGCAGCTTCTTCAAGACATGATTAAGATGCCTTAAATGTTCTTCTCTAGTTCTGCTGAAAACTAATATATCATCCAGATACACTATCACAAATTTACCAATGAATTCCCTCAATACTTCATTCGTAAGTCTCATAAAAGTGCTAGGTGCATTGGACAACCCAAAAGGAATTACCATCCATTCATATAGTCCTTCATTTGTTTTAAAGGCAGTCTTCCATTCATCACCCTCTCTTATTCTAATCTGATGGTATCCACTCTTCAAATCTATCTTTGAGAAATATTTAGCACCACTCAAACAGTCCATTAAGTCCTCAATTCTGGGCAAAGGGAATCTGTACCTGATTGTGATCTTATTGATTGCTCTGGAATCAGTACACATCCTCCAGCCTCCATCTTTCTTTGGGCTCAATACTGCTGGTACTGCACATGGACTCAAACTTTCTCTAATCAGCCCCTTGTCCACCAACTCCTGTACTTGTCTCCTGATTTCCTCATTTTCCTTGGGAGTCATTCTGTAGGCTGCCTTATTTGGAAGATTTGAACCAGGGATAAAATCTATCTGATGGCTGATCTTTCTCACAGGTGGCAGCTCATCAGGTAAGTCATCCACAAAAATGTCACAATAATCATCTAACATCTCTTGTATCTCTACTGGTAAATCAGAAATATTTGTAGAAGTAAGAACTACCTTAGGTTTGCAAAGTAAAGCAAAGCTTACCTCTTCTTCTTCTATCTGCTGCAGATATTCCTTTCCGCTCAGAAACAAGGTCTTTGGATCAATCACTCTGCTGGATGGCTCCCCTTCTTCCATGGGTATCAATGTATGATGAACCCCATCCTTGAAGAACTTGTAAGTGTTCTTCTTGCCATCGTGCACTACTGCTTTATCAAACTGCCAAGGTCTACCCAGCAGTATATGACACACATCCATGGGAATTACATCACACAGGACCTTATCTTTATATTTTCCCATTTGCAGCTCTATCTCACACTGTTCTTTCACAACCATCTGGTGCCCTTTATGCAGCCAGGACACCCTGTAGGGAGTTGGATGCTCCCTTTTTTTCAACTTCAACTTTTCTATTACCTCAGTGGAAACCAGATTGTTTGTGCTGCCACTATCAATGACTAGCTCGAAGCACTTCCCTTGGGCTTTGCATATGCTCCTAAACAAAGTCTTCCTTTGTGCAGGCTCAGTGACCTCTTTGGCTTGCTTCAACAGGACCTTATTTACCACCAAGGATTCTCCCCTCTCTGGAAGAATTTCTTCTTCAATTTCTGCTTCTTCTCCAGTCTAGGCAACAACAGCATTCCTTGGACCAACACCCACATTCTCTGGACATTCATAGTGCTTGTGTCCCACTTGTTGACATCTATAACACCTCAATTCTCTACCCCTGCCTCTGTCTCTGCCTCCCCTTCCTTTTCCTCTGTAAGAACCCCTTTTTCCCCTTACATCATCCTCTGTAGATGCATTCTGAGGTGAGCTACTGTTAGCTCCATCCCTGGGTGTAGTAGGCTTTCCTCTACCACCCTGACTTCCCTTTCCACGGAAAGTACCTCTCTTCTTGGCAGAATGTTTACTCAGGAGTTTCTCCTCTGCCTTCAAGGCCATCTGGTAGGCCTCTTCCACTATCTTAGGAGACAGGAGACAAATCTCATCTTGGATCTCCATTTTGAGACCATTCACATATCTGGCAGTCTTCTCAGGTGTGTCTTGGAATTTCCCAACCCTTATGCTCACTCTGTAGAATTCCTCTGTGTATTCCTTTACTGTCAGCAACCTTTGTCTCAGTTTCTGCATTTTCTTATAAAATGTCAGCTGGTAATCACTAGGCAATAATTTACCTTTTAATTTAGCCATCATCCTAGTCCAGATTTTGATAGGTTGCTTGCCAACTCTCCTCCTTTCTACCTGCACTCCATCCCACCAACTGCAGCATGTCCTTTCAGCTTTGTTACTGCAAACTTGACCTTTTTATCTTCACTTATTTCTTCATAATCGAAGCACTTGTTCAATTCATTTATCCAGTCTACTAGTTCTTCTGGATTCAGTCCCCCTGCATAACTCGACACTTCAATTCTAGGCTTAACTGCAGACCCCAGAACAGTTCTAAGGAGCCTCATGTCAGGAGGAACCTCAACATTTTCTTCAGCTTCTTTTGTTTCAGGTTCACTGATGTCTTCTGGATCTCTGGGCTATCTTCGCTCTATGGCATCTATTCTAGCTTCGACCCTCTGCAACATCCCCAACACCTCAGCATTGGCAACAGGTCTTCTTCTGCCAGCACCTCTACCAACTCGGATTGCCATGTTAGCAAAAAAAACTTCAGACAACAGCTCTGATACCACAAATGACGCAACGACAGCTGAAAGTCAACCCCACGGAGAAATGGTCAACCGTCGCGTGGCTCTGTCAGCTCTTCCCTTTACTCCACGCAGTCTATTTCTTTTTATTAATTATCAAATTGATAAATAATACTATCCACAATGGTTGAACTTTATATTATATCCCCGGCATATATCTATTATCTCCGCGCTTTATAACCAATATTAAACCTTCGGCGATTAACTATATAATTGGACCTTATATTAAAATCAACGCTTCCAAATAAATAACTCATAGACAGACCTTGGCTCTGGGTCCCGCCTCCACAATCAATAGCCAATCAAATGCATGTCGTACCTTAGATTAAATTCCATGCATCTTCGTTGTGCAACCACCGTCCGATGACTCTGCGCCAGATCAACGACTCTCGTCGATATCGCTCGGCGTCCTCGTACTAACTTTAACGTGCGATGGGAATACGGAAAGGAAGTTTTGCGCGGTCCACTTCGCCACGTGTCGTTTCCTCTATGGAATCGCTCCTCGATGGGGAAATACCACTTATCCACCAAAAGTAGTGCGATATGGGCAATCCGCCTCCTCAAATCCGCTCATGGTTTTGCTACAGTGATTGACCAGGGTTAATGTGGGGTTACGTTATTCCTTTTGTTCATTCAACTCGCAACACCTCTATTTGTTTGTAAAGCGGGAAATCTACCAAATTAAACAGTGTTCATGGCCACACTTCCTCTGCACAGACCCGCTTGTGGGTAGCATGGATTTAAGAGGGTTTATTCGGATAAATTAAGGGAATTCAAGGACAGAGAATGGAATTACCATTACACAATTGCCTCACAGTTAAACAATTCTTCACAGTTATAAATACAGGCAGTTTGGAAATCAACAGGACTTGAATTTTATTCAACTGGAAGAAATTGTTCAATACACAGAGTTTTATTATAGGAAGCTCCTCTCTCTCTTCTCCATCCGGAGAATACAATTTATACATCAACATATGTCCTTTCGGTTACTCTGTGAGGACGGTTATGGAAATTCAAGAGCCTAATTACAATTATTCAAAAACTAAAACATGACAGATGGACTAACTATTCGAATTCTACAACTCTAACTGATCTAATAATACAATCAACTAAGGCATTGACACCTAGCTGTAACCATTCAAATGTTTTCAACCCCTCCTAGCCACAACATGTGGATAAAACTCCTACATTGTTGGCTAGTGTCTAATGCCCATGCATCATGGAAGTCTCAATTCTTGAAGCTCATCCAATTTTTCCTCACAGCTACTGTAGAGGGCCTCACAAAGCTTGCAGACTCCTGTTAGATTTTTTTCTTTGTTTCTTGTTTAATATCTCCCTCATCCTATTGCCAAATTTCTTGTAGGAAGACTACTAGCATGTTTAATAAGTGACATGTTCAAGGCAGAAGGAAGTGGTCCTACTGTCAATGGATCACCTGGACATATCCCACATATAGTATAAATTGGTGTTGGAGTTGACATAGCCTAGCTCTCCATGCCAATAGTTAAGTTTATTCTCATCCCTATAACTGTAGTGGAGTTTCCTGTAACAGAAATTGGCACAACTGCAATGGTTTTGTTCACACTCGTATTTTTTGTTGTGCCGCCAGATACAACATGTCCACTACCACCTTGTGAGTGAGTTTTATTCACTGTGTGCACCATGGTAGAGAGGATATATACAAAATTCCTTCAAGGAAAAGTCAACATCATACAATCCATACAATATTTCCCAAATCTGATCTTTTGTTATGTGTGGGAACCATTTTGTGAACTATCATCACATCTTTCACTCGAACCCTCGCTTCCACTCTCACTGCTCTGGGAAGAAACACTATCTACTGAGAAATGTGTTATATTTCATGTCTTACTTAGCTTTCCAGTGAGCATGCTAAGGGTTCCTAAGCTTCCTTTTGGCCTTTTATGTGGACTCTGGTCCTTATCCTCAGAAAATTTTGTAATTTCTTCTGTAATTCTAGTTGAATCACCCTGGAAAGTTGCAGCTTCATTGATGAGTCCTAGAGGTAGTATTCCATAAGGGCCATAGAGATGGGAACCCAGTGGCATGACATACACTCCCCCAAATGCATACAAGGAATCATAGAGAGGAAGTAGAGTTCCATATATAGGTATTAGAGGTTGCGCTCACCTCATATATGGATGAGGTTGATAACTCAATGCCACTATAGAATGGAAGTACCCTAGAGGTGGCACTTGTGTAGTTGTAGGATTGTACTTATCTTTAATATTCAGCACACATGAGACTTAAAATACTTTATAACCTTTACATAGTGATGGCCTAATGGCCTAGCATATATCATTTCACCTCCTATGCTTCAAAAATGTTAGTACTAGGTTGGTGAATGGTACAAACTATAGTATGCCCTGTATCCACAGTTTTCCTAAATGAAATCATTATGGTAGTAGCAGCACGTGCATCTAAACTAGAGGTTGGCTCATACGTGACTATTATAGAAGGTTTTGCAACAATCTCTACTACAATAGTTAGTATTTTGCATTGCTCAATAGAAAGGCCACTAACACTTTTTAACAAGGGATGATATGGTCATGATGAACCAATTTTAACCATGATGGCTCAAAGGAGTAGTAATAACCCTAGATAACTAACCAGCGAACACAATTTTTTTTATCAAAACCCTAGTTAAAACTACAAAAAATTACAAGAGGACCCAAACAACACACTTGCTAAGAGCACATTTGATCACTAGTGACAGGGAGAACTGACTGACACTAATAGGTTGTAGGATCAATCAGTAGGTTGAAGCAATTTTTGAAGGATTTTGAGCATGGATAGGACCTTGTAGGGGTTTTACAACCTTCATATGTTATCTTCAGGAGCTGTGACATCATCATGCAGGTCATGTTTTATTTTCTCATTATGTCTTCTTGAGAAAATATGTATTTTAGTACTTCAATGTGGAATTGTTGTACATGTTATGCTCATTTTTAGATGGAGTATAAGGTGTTGATGTGAGAACCCTTTTCTTGTTGACTATTTCATGACTGAATGTAGATTTTCATGCTTTTTAGAGTGATAATTCTTTGTAGGGGAATGTTTCCTTGAAGGGGAAACTAGCCACTCATATTTCCAACACAACTATGTACTATTTATCACTGAAATATATGGAGGAGATGTAGCCCGGGAGGGCAAACTCTATAAGAAAATTATGTGTTGTCTCTCTTCCTTATTTTCTTTATGAGTTAAATTATGATATGTTTCTTGTTTAAAGTTCACATGAAACTAAATTATTATCCTTGAAGAGACCATAAAACTTATTCATATAATAAGACTAATTTTCACTTGCAAAGCATCAGAGGTTGGCCAGTTTTTAGGAAGGAGAAGTTCTTTTCCAATTTCAGATCAATTGGTATCATAGTTGGTTCTGAGAAAGTTTCAGGTATGGGAAATAAGATGGAAAGTATCCAAGAGTTAGATTATATGAGCTTGTGTCTTCGAATGGAGAATGTTGAATTGAGAATAATGCTTAAAATTATTGAAGAGAAGAAGAGGCATATGCGCCTTCAGTTGCAGAATGTGCTTGAGGAACAAGTTGGTGAGAGTTCAACTCCAATGATGACAAAGAATACATCCAAAGTGAAGCCAATATGTGGACATGGTCCAAACATGGGTTATGGAACCTACGTGGAGAATTATGCTTGCAAGTTTTGTTATCATCTCAAATATTCTCATTATATTATTGTTGTTAGGAGTGGGTGGTTTGAGTAATATTCAAATTTTTCATAAAACTCTAATGCAAAAAATATGGGTGGTAAATCCAAGTAGTTAATCAGGATCTCTAGTTCAAATCCTTCAGTTTATGTTAATAATCCATTTTTTGCACCATTTGAAAAGCATACTAAATGAATTGGTATGAATTTGTTAGCTAGGATGGGTTATTAAGGAGGAGGCTTCGGATTTAACGACCAAGGAATTACCAATCCTATCATGGTGAAGGAGAGACCAAGATATTAAGGATTGGGATATGGTCATTGAGAGTTTGGAGAATGTTATAAACTATCTGAGGAAAAGAAATGATCATAGGAAGATATGTCACACCAATATGGTGATGATAATGTCAACTTTTCTCCTAAAAGAGATGAACACTTTAAAGGACTATTCATGTCATCTTCCAATCCACATTGTCAAAGTTACAACCCAAGGGATAGCTATAAATGTCATGGGAATTTTCCAAATGTTGGTAATTTTGATTATTTGTGGGACATGTATCCTTTTACTTTTTGTGATGCAGTTAACCATTGTGCAGCTAATTGTGAGCAACACAAGGTGATGGAAAAATGAATGGACCAAATTCTTGGCTTCAAGAATGAAGAGCCTCCCTCACATTTGAATACTTCCTTGAAAATGGGCAAGTGAAATTAATTTTTTACCCATTTTCACATGCACGGGCATGGGAATGAAAGGCGTTGGTAATTCATCTAGAACTTCATCCCAAGGAGGATGACGAGGTTATGCAAACCAATGCAAGGAAAGGAACAAGTTTCAAAGAGGATACTAGCATTGTTCGTAAGGTAACCTTCAATGTGGAATATATGTAGAAAGAGAGCTCCTAAGCCTAGGAGAAGCAAGGATTGGGTAAAATGTGTGTATATTTTCTTGCCTTATAAATTGTAAATGCTTGTTGTTGCCATCACCTTTTTTTGACTTTGTAAATTGAAACAAAAATAATCACTATTTGCAACAAGTATGTTTTTGTTTAACATGCCATATTATGTTTCCTTGTTTACGAGTCCAAAATGTTCAAGGAATTTTGGGATGAACAATGTTTTTCGTCCAATATGTAATTCCTCGATAAATATTTTATAAGAAATGACTATGTTTTTGTGGACATACCCAAATGTGTCAATGAATTATTTCACCTAGAGTACTTTTGTACAAGCACAGTTTGAGGAAAATAAAGAAAAGTTTGAATTAGTGCTTGGAAAACATTGAATTTCTTGTGATTTCCAAGATGGAAAGTCAAGTTTGTCTTCAACAATGGAAGATCAAGATGAAGTTGTTTGAGCCATGAAAGATGGGTTTGGAGAGAATTTTCAGATTCCATCCATTAATGTTTTTGTTTTTGCATGATGATAAGAATTGTGGCTCGATTCTTGACAGAAAGATAAGGTATTCACATAGAGGATAGGTGGAGTACATTGATTGGACCTTGAACTCACAAATTCAAAATATAACGTTAAGGATTGAGTTTGGAAAAGTTTTTAGTTTTTTCCTAATTTTGTTTACTAGGAGAAGCTAAATTTTGGAGTCAAAAGTTCCTAATGGGGAGGTATGATTCGGAGATCAAAATTTAGCTCAAAAATAAATTTTTCCAACATATTTCAAAACTGTTGTCAAGTCGTAGTTTTACTTTTTCTCATTCCAACAAAACTTGAATCACCTCAACCTAATGCCATATGACAAAGCTATGATGTTCTGATGTTTTTGGTCATCAACAAAAACATTTCCAGGTGGGATGACTAGGCTACTCACTGGGAAGTTTGTACCGTTGATGTTATCGAGTGTACTAGGTGCATAGGGGACCAATCATGGCTTTCTAAGTGGTAGCCTCGTACATGTGCATGATGGCTCATTCTCATTGGTTGATTTTGGGTTTTCATGGTCCAATTAGAGGATGCAACGTGGCCCAATGAGAGTCTACCACCTGGCACCTCATGGTTGGACAAATTTTTTGTATGGGCTCCAAACTCCTGATGTCTTCAAGATCATTACCTTCCTCATACAACTTAAATGCCTTACCAAATTCCTTGCACAATGTTACTTAACCCCTGAGGGTGCTACTTGTATTCAAAGTTTAATGGGAGGCGCATTGGGAGGAGGGGTCAGGGGGTAAGCCCTGACCATCGATTACCTACAACCTCACAGAACCCTGATGCTTGACGTATAGGGATTTGGGTGTCATCCCATGGTCATGTTACCCCATATATGACCCTATCATAGTCAAAAAAATCATTGAGGATAGAGGGCTAGGCATAAGCCCGAAACCATGATCACATATGTCTCCCATAAGTCCACAAGATCATTAAGGGGTGACGGCTTGGGGAATATCCCTAGCCCTTGGTCCCATTTCACCCCATGGGACCATCAGTGAGTGCTGATCGTAGAGGGTTTGGAGACCAGTCCTAGCCCCTGATCATAGGGTATGCCCACAGGACCATGGCGCTAACCAGAAGGGAGTTGGGAGGAATCATAGCCTAGGACATGGTCATATAGGAGCCCATATGACTACAGGTGGAATGGTGAGATGGATATGATGGCGGGGGTGGGAAGTTAGCCCTGTCCTGTGACCAAATTACCCTATACGTAAACACGAGCCAATGGATTTTTGGCGTAGGCCGTTAGGGGCAAACTATTGTCCTAGTCCTCAACATTATGGCGCCCATGTGGCCCTACTATTACGCTTAAGGGTCATTGGAAAAAATATTTTTCTAACAATTTTCAAAAAATGAGGGAAACATTTTCGCCTCCCAAGTGGATTTAAGGGCGGATTTCTCACTCTCTTAGTAGATTCATCCAAATTGGAGGCTGAATAACAAAAAAAAACTTGGGAGATCCATAAATTGATGATTTTTTAGCCTTTTGGAGCTCAAGAAGAGTCCATATCAATCAATAGGTTGAAGCAGTTTCTAAAGGATTTTGAGCATGGAGAGTACCTTACAGGGGTTTTCTAGCCTTCATATGTTAGTTGCAGCAGTTGTGAAATTATGTTGCACCTCATGTTTCTCTTTTCTCATTATGCATTCTTGAGGAAATATTTCTTTTATTACTTCAATGTGGAATTTTTGTACGTGTTATGCTCATTTTCAGATGGATTACAAGGTCTTGATGCGAGAGACATTTTCTTGTTGACTATTTCATTACTGATTGTAGGTTGTTAGGATTTTTAAAGTGATATTTCTTTGCAAGAGAATGTTTCCTTGAAGGGGAAACCAACCACTCATATTTTTAGCATGCTTATGTACTCTTTATCGCTAAAATATATGGAGTGGTCTAGTTGTGTTAGCAGGCCCGAAGATGTAGCCCAGTAGGGGTGAGTTTCGTCACCAAATTATGTGTTGTCTATCTTCTTGATTTCATTTATGAGTTAAATAATGATATTTTCCTTGTTTAAATTTCACATGAAGCTAATCCACTATCCTTGAATAGACCATAAAACTTATTGATATAATAAGACCCATTTTTACTTGAAAATCATCAAAGGATGGTAGTTTCTAGGAAGGAGAAATTTTCCCCCAATTTCAGATCATTTTGGGTCTTAACGCCTTTGTGAATGTTCCTCCTAGTGACCCTTGTGTTGAAATATGTAACTAGGTTCAGTCTTAATAATTTCTTTTGAGTCATAATGAAATGTACTTCTGAAAATATTTTTTTTATTATTATTACAATGACTTATTAAAGCATGCGTTTCATCCTTAGGTCATCATTGTTTAGATCAAAGTTCCCATTGAGGACTTATAGGATTTATTCTAATTCATTAGAGTCTTTGTACCTTTAAAGAGACCCTTATTGGGCTTTTGAATCATGTAAAAATAATTTTTGTTTAGTCAAGAATGAACTATGTCATCTCCACACCAAGTCAACCCTGAGGAGATCAAGTCCGCCTTAAAATGCGAAATTTGACCTCAAAAAAAACCTATGTATTGGAGCAGTTCGAATTCATTTGGATCACACTCTCTCACTCACACAAGTTCAATATTCTAGAGGAAGTCGTGAAAAAGTGCAAAGTTGTAGTGGAAGAAGGATAATTGTAGGATCAAAGGTTTTGGGTTATATTTCTCTTTGAGACATATGATTTTCTAGGCTACGACATCAAGAAGTTATGTTACAACATCAATATTTTTTTCTATGACATCAAGGTCTAAGTTCTATTATGACACAAAAAAAAAATTTACGACATCAAGAATTTATGTTACAACATCAAGAAATTCTATTACGACATCAAGGTCGAAGTTTTTTTATGACATCAATGTCAAATTATGGCATCAAGGTCAAAGTAAAACATCATGGCTGAAGTACAACATCAAGGTAGAAGTGTTTCTTCAAGGTATTAGTGTTGCTTCAAGGTCGAAGAGCTAAGTGTCTCAAGGTTGAAGTTGTTGCACTAAGATCAAAGTTGTTAGGTCGAAGATACTATTGCATCTAAGTGTTGTTCTTGTTGTTGCTACATCTAGGTCAAAAAAAATGATCATGTGCTGCAAAAGGAAAAGGATGACTTGGTGTGGAGGAAGTATAAGTATAAGTTTAAGAGTGTTGGATTATCTCAGGAAAACTAATGAAGGGAGTTTTTTTTATTGGGTTTCCCTAAGATTGGGGTTTTTCTCTAGTTTTCTTCCTACATATGGCGTCCTTGATCTTCTTTCTATTATGTTTGGTAATTTTTTTATGAACTAAGATAAAAGAAGAACATAATAAAGTTAATAAGAACACAATAATATCACAAGTAATTATCAAGTATAATAAAATATTTCTTCCGTTCTGATTTTCTAACATGGTATCAGATCTAAGGAGAAGAAGAAATAAAAAGGTAGGTTGAAGATCTATTGAAGTAAGACTAAGGAATCTCAAGAAATTGAGTAAAGGATCATACAAGCAGACTTTACAAGGAAAGAATTTTACTACGTTCAAGGACAATGTATAACTCCATAAAGGGAGAGAAAAAAATTGGAAGAAACATTAAATTAAAAGTCATGGAAAAAGAGGATAGATCTAATCCTAGAAAAGAATAAATTTTTTGATCTAGTCAAAGGAAAAGTAAAGAAGCCTGCATATGAATCAATTGAAGCAAAGAAAGAAAATTTTGGAAAAACAAAGATTTTGCCATGAGCCTAATAGTGGACGGAATTCATGTATTCAAGGAGTCAGAATGTCTTTAGTAATCAACAAGGAGAGTGAATAAGGGAAAAAATCAAATGACAGTTCTTCTCATCACAAGAAGAAAAAAATTTCAAGAATTCCAAAGGGCCAATACTACAGTTGTCACAAGATGGATCACTACAAAATGGATTTTCCTAAGAATCCATGGAATAAAAGGATGAACATGGATCAATCAAACTTTGTCGAATAAGTTTCACCAAAGAATAACAAGATGGAAGGATCTGAAGTCAAATACCTAGTTGTTAGGGACTTTATCCCTTACGTATCCCTCAATTTTGGATTAAGAGGTACCCTCACAACTTTCCAAATATAATTATATTATTCCTTGTATTATGTTTTATATTTGGTTTCCCTTGCTTATCTAATTTTTTTTATTTTAAATACTAATATCATTTCTATTCATATTTTTGTTGTTTAGGAAAGGATTATGAAATAATGCCTCACAAGACAAAGCATTAGGATTACAAGGTTTATTAAAAAAAAAAGTATTTCTTATAACATAAGCTTTGTTATCTTCATGATAAAGGTATATTCATTATTTTTTCTAATCTATTCCATATTACTAATGTTGTTGTGTCTACCACTCTTGAATCATAAAGATTCTTGATTGGGTGATTCATTATTAGATAAATATACCCTCCTCACATATTTTATTATTCTTGTGGAACCCTAAAAAGGTTCTATTTAAAAACCTAAATTGGTATGTCGAAGATAATCTATGAAACCCTAGCCAACTTAGGGTTATTGATAAATTCTAATGATTTTTTTTTATTCTTTGATAATTTCATGTTTGGGGTTTTGGTATGGTTATAAAACCCTAACTTATTAGGGTTGAATGACGATGCCTAAAATATCAAAACTTTGAAGTTTTGGTAAATTAGAGTTTGTTGTGCTATGTGTTGAAACCCTAAGGTTTGGTAGGGTTTATGAGCAAGACCCATATTTAGATAATGTCCTAGGAATGAAACCATAGGAATATGTTTTTCCATATAGTCAAATATGTTAGATGTTTTAATGTGTTTGTGTGATTGGGTTTTACTAACTTATATTATTATGATATTCTTGTGCATCATGATCAAATTCTAGATATATATGTTGACCTAATTATTGGTGGTCATAAGTCCTAAGTTTGAACTATGCCCCAGTCGTAGTTTGATACTCTAGGATGATAATGTTTGTGAATTCTAGGGATTTGTACCTAAACCTTAGTATACGTTAAATTATCTAATATATGATGAAAATTTAAGAAAGATTGTTGAAATCTGAAATTAATCTATGATTGTTTTTTATCTTTGAAGCTTAAATGATCATGTATGAAATCTACGGTTTGAACTAAATCCTAGTAGGAAGTATAACATATGAATTCTGAAAATTGTTAGATTCATTGTTATACTTATTTGAATTTTTTCTAGGGTTTTCTATGTGAAAAAATTCATCATATCATTGAAAGAGATATTGAAGCCCTAGATATAATGAGACTGATATCTTGATTAAGTTTTTTATGTGATTTAGGGTTTGTAGCAAAACCTAGGCAAGAAGTTGAAGTATTAAAGTAAATTTTCATATTAATTATGTTTATAAAGTCTAATTCTTCCATGATTTTTATATGGTTAACTTCATAGTTTTTGTTTTACCAACTAGCTAAGTTGTGCAGTTACAATCTTCAAGATGGTGAAGATGTCCGTAAGTAAAGCATGATGAAGGAAGATATATAAATGATGATGGTCAATATGACTCTGATAACAAGGATGGAAGCCATGACAGATTCCCGAATGTCATAAAAGGAAGTTTATCTCCCTAATTTAAGAGGGAGCATGGATAAAATATCCCTAATTAAGAGGGAGGGAATATTATGGTTGCATAACATGTTTTTATTTTTCTTGGGATAGATTTGTTACTGATATATTTGACCGGGGAGGATTTTATACCGATTGAAATAATCAGAAGTGCTGAGGCTTTATAAATGAAATATTGCTTGGAAGGACATCAATGTGTTGATGTATGATAGGGAGGGTGGTGTTGGTCATAGAGATATGACCTCAGATACACACCTGGATCCCTGAGTTGATGGTTATTAAGTAAGACAAATGGTACATAGAGAGGTTGAAATATTTATTCCATCTTAGTCCCACTCGGATAGATTTTCATGGTCAAGAATATAGTGTGTGGTATTGCGGTGCCTAAATTGTTTAGAGAACTTGGATATATTTCTCTAGTTAGGAATCTAGTCCATGACATTGCAGTGTCTAAACTCTTCATAGTTCATATATTTTGATATATTCCTTGTACTTGTTATGAATACCTCCCTAGTTAAGAGGGAGTGTTGAAAAATGTAACTAGGTTCGGTCATCATAATTGTATTTTAGTCACAATGAAATCTAATTATGAAAAAGAATGAAAAGAAAATGTTTATTATTATTAAAATGACTTATTAAAGAAAATGTTTCAAGCTTGGGTCATCATTTTTTAGGTCAAAGTCAACATCGAGGACTTCTAGGATTTATTCTGATCCATTTGAGTCATTGTACATTTAAAGAGACCCTTCTTGGGATTTTGAATTATGTAAAAAGAAATATGTTTAAGTCAAAAATGTTTTTTTCCACCTCCACACCAAGTCATCCTCAAGGATATCAAGTCGGTCTCAAAATGGGAAATTCAACCTTACCAGAAACCTATATATTGAGGAAGTTCAAATTCATTTTAATCACACTCTCTCACTTACACAAGTTTGATTTCCTATAGGAAGGTGTGAAAAATTATGAAGTTGCAGTGGAAGAAGGAGATTTGCAGGATAATTTTTTTTGGTTATCTCTCTCTCACACATGTATGAGTTTTTGGGATATGACATTAAAAATTTTTTTTGTGGCATCAAGAATCTATACTATGGCCTCAAGGTCGAAGTTGTGTTATGACATCAAGAAGTTTTGTTACAACATCAAGAATTTATGTTACGGAATCAAGAAGTTATGTTATAATATCAAGGTCGAAGTTCTATTACGAAATCAATGTCGAAGTACTGTAGCCAGGGAAAATTTTAATGATGGAAATTTATCTTAAAGTTTAGAAACCTCGGAAAATCTTACAAGTCCCTGATATGCATATTCTAAAATTTTTGGTGATATTTATTTAAATAGATCCAAATTTATACTGAATTTATATAGCCTTTATAAAATTTTGGCGATTTTTAGGATAATATAATTTTATACTATAAAATTTTGGCGAATCACTTTTAGAAAAAAATGGAAATTGGAAAATCTCTTTTTTGGAAAAACCATGGAAAATTAGCCCACCTACGAATATTAGCCCCCAAAATTTTCCATGATGGTAGCAAGGTCGAAGTACGACATCAAGGTTGAAGTATGGAATCAAGTTCGAAGTGTTACTTCAGGGTAGTATTGTTTCTTCAAGGTCGAAAAGTTACATGTTTCAAGGTCAAAGTTGCTGCATTAATATTGAATTTTCTAGGTCAAAGATACCACTGCATCGAAGTGTTTCTGCATCTAGGTCAAAGACAATGATAATTTTCTAAAAATGGAAAGCGTTGATTTGGTGTGGAGGAATTCTATGTCTAAGTCAAGAGTATTGGATTATCTTAGGAAAATTATTGAAGGAAGAGTTGTTGACTGGGTTTTACCCAATATTGGGGTTTTTCCTTGGCTGTCCACTTACATCTTGTGTCCTTGATATTTGTACTATTATTTTTGGTAATTTCTTGATGAACTAAGATAAAATAAGAACATAAGAAAGTTAATAAGAACATACTAAATATTACAAGTAATTATCAAGTATAATAAAATGTTTCTTCCTTTCCGATTTTCTAACACCTTATCCCTATCAAAGAGATCAGTTAAGGTGGAAATTTTTTAATGATGGTTTTTAGGCATAGAGGTTGTGTATAGTCACAAATTTCATTGAATTTTAGTAAGCCAAATATTCATTTATTTCATGTCAATATTAACCAGGAAAAAAATTGAGGTATGTAAATGAATTCTTGTGTTGAGTGAAGCCAGGTAGAATATAGATTAACTAAGTGCAAGAGTTTTTTTTTGTTTTGTTTTATGAATGTTACAAATGGTATCAGAGCACCATGGTTGCATCTACTAGCCTCTTGGGTAACTATGAATAAATAAAGTATTAATGATGTATAGAGGAAGTTGAAACAACATGATGAAGGGAGAATAGAATCGCTCCACCAGAGGGGCCTTCAGTAGGATCTACACTTCTACCTCGTACAGAAGCCAATATAGAGATGTGGGTCCAACTAGGAGGGGAAACCCACAATGTTAATGCAATGTTATTAGAAATGGTTAAAAAAATACAAGATGATATGATGAATTAAAGAGCTGATAATGAGAGGATGAGACTAGAACATGAGAGAATTATGAAAGTCTCTCATATAGAAAAAATAAAAGGAACCCAAATCCTAGTCTATATGATGGATACACAGTTGAGATGCATTGACATAGACAGGAAAAACGAGAAATTGAGGGTATCCAAATCGATAATGAGGAAGAGTTTGAAAATGCTTCCGGTGGAAGGGGGACTAAGAGGAAAAGGGTTGATTTATAGGGAGAATTCAAGAAAATTAAACCCCCAACGTTTGACAAGGAAATGGATGAGGATTTTGAATCCTGGTTGATAAATATGAAAATATATTTCTAGGTTTATGAATATGACAATAATTTGAAGGCCAAATTGGAGATTTATCAACTGTAAGGAAAAGCCACCTTATGGTGGGCAGAAATTAAAGTAGTTTGAAGTATTGATGAACAAGAAGTAACTTGGTGTTGGGATATGGTTATACTGGATTTTATAAGAGGTCTCCTTAAATCCAAAAATAAAAATAACTCCATCATGGTAGTAATGGATAAATTGAGCAAAAAAACACATCTTATTCATGTTAAATCTACATATAAGACTCTTCAATTTGCAGATATATTTATGAAATATATATTTCAATTTCATGCTATGTCAAAGGTAGTGATTTAAGATAGGGATTTGAAATTCAGATTTACATTTTGGATGGATATTTTTAATGGATTGTGTACTCATATTCAGTTTAGTACCACATATCACCCTGAGGCAGATCGACAGATTGAATGGGTGAATCAGGTACTAGAAGATATGTTAAGAATGTATGTGATGTAACAACCAATCAAATTGGAGGCCCATACCTTCACCCTTTTTAATTCACATATAGTTATCATGAATCTTTAAAAATCAGTCCTTACGAGGTACTCTATGGTAGAAGACGTAGAAAATCTACAAATTGGAGTAATATGGAAGATAATATAATATTAGGACTCGATATGTTAGTGGAAATGGAGAAAACAGTGAAAAGGTTCGACAAAATTTAAAGGCTACCCAAGATACACAAAAGGCTTATGCAGGTAAGAAAAGAACCTATAAAGAATTCCATATAGGATGCCATGTTTATGTATGTATTAAACCCAAGAAAATAACCTTAAGGTGGGGTGGTTGTGCAAAGTTAGCACCACAGTATTGTGTACCCTTCCAGATTCTAGAAAGAATAGGGCCCGTATCATAAAAACTTCCACTACCAAGCCATATACTACTAGGTCCCTATAATACTAATGCATCCCCTTATTTTTATTATTAGTGTATCCCCCTCATTGTTATTAGTGTTCCCATGTAGTCCCCATATTATTATTATTGTTCCACATAGAAGCCCACTATTGTTTTTTTTGTGCCCTTACATTGTTATTGTTATGTTGGCTACGACTATATTGTGACCCCTTGGACTCCTATATATAAAAAGGAGGTTTTTTCATTTGTATCATACAATAATTTTTCATTTATGTAATGTAAAGGAGGTTTCCCCCTCAAATATGTTGATTTCTAAGTTGTTGATCTATCTTTTCTTCTATTTTGTGAGCTGGTTTCATAACATTTGGTATTAGAGCTTTGGATTCTAGGGTTTCACTACTACAAACATCTCATCATGGAATTTTCTCTATAAATTTTTTTTACAAAGGATAAGAAGCTATAAAAAAACTCACTTTGGTCAAAATCCTGAGGAAAGTTGTGTAAAAATTTTAGATCTTGGTTCACTATAATTTCAGAGATATTATTTGCAGAAGTTATGGTTTTTGCAGGCTTCAAAATTTCATCTCAAAGAAGCGACTAAGGGAAAATAATCATAACTTGGGTTTCAGGAATCAAATTTGAATTATGTAAAAGGTAGCCACAAGTGCATGGACTATAGTTTCATTTAATTCAATTTTAGATCCAAAAGTCAAAACAAGGACAAGAGGTGTGTTGTACAAGTTCGCTCTATAGAACAAACCCATAATTAGGTCATTGTGGGAGATCAAGCATATATTTTTCTTGGAGAATCCAAATTAGGCCTGACCTATGGCATTGGAAAGAAGACTCGGAGTTCTACTACAAGCCCAAATTTCAGATATTGAAGATATGAAATCACACATATAATTCAGGTTTACTATCAACCTCCTAAAAAACAAGAAAAAGGTGTATTTATTTTTTAAAATTGCATAAATTTTCTTTGAAAAAATAGTTTGAAGTAATTCCAAGGGCATATTGAAGCATACATATAATTATTGGATTCTAAAATTCTGCCGAAAAATAATTCCACACGCATTAAGCCCTCATAATTCTCTACTATGGCGCATGAAGAGGAAGAAGTGCAACATGATATATCAAAATTACGAGACCAAGTGCAACAAATGTCACTCTCGCAAAAAGTAACCAAAAAGGAAATTCCAGCTAAAATGGATGGTTGGAAGAAAGGAATGGAAGATAAGAAGAATGGCAGGGAATCTAATATGGATGGTTTGAATAATGGCATCGAATCTCATATCGAGTGTATATAAGAAAAAATAAAAGAAGACATGGAAGGTTTGACAAAGTTGCTACAAGAAATGAATCCTAATGGAGAAAAGGTATTATAGGAAACTCATGATGAGAAAAAAATAAACGTTAATCATGATTTAATCAAATCTAATGTTATATTTAAGACCCACCATATTAGAAAGATCGATATGAGGAAGTTTGATGGAAAGAATTCGGTAACATGGATACTATAGATGGAGCAATATTTTGATCTCCACGATATGTAAAACACACAAAAGGCACACATTGCAACTTTATATTTAGAAAAAAATACATTTGTATGGTATTGATGGCTTTTCTCTCATAAAAAAATTTGTCACTTGGTCAATCTTTATAGAGGAAATGATAGCACATTATGAGGATACAAAGAGAAACACCTTCTTTAACCAATTGATAAATCTCAAACAAAAGGGTTCAATGGTGGTGCACATTGAGGACTTCCAAAAATTGTATATAAGGGTAACTGATATTCCATAGGAAAACATGATTGATTTCTTCATAGGGGCTTTAAAGGATAACATCCAACATGATGTTCACCTTTCGGAACTTGATTCATTGGAAAAGGAATTTAGGTTAGAAATAGAAATTGAAAGAAAAATTATGTTGATAATGAGGCCTACCACTCACAACTATAAATATGGAAGTGTTGCTACTCCTAGAATTCCACAACCTACAAGTTTGACACCACAAAAATTGGAATAAAAAATAGAAAAAGGGCTTTGGTACATTTTTTATATAATATACACTAAAGGTCATAAGTGTGCTCAGAAGAAATTATTTTACATATATTGTGAAGAGGAGGAAGAAAAGGAACAAGAAAATTGAAAATAAGGGGATATAAACCAAGAACAAACCCTAGATGAAGAATAAATGAATCCTACCATATCCTGTAATGCATTGGCAGGAATTACCACTCCTCAAACTCTCAAGGTAGAAGGAAAATGAAGAAGAAAAATGTAATAGTACTGATTGATTCAGGTAGTACCCATAATTTTATTCATTGTAAGGTAGCCAAAGAATTGAATTTCTTCATATACCCAACACCAAAGTTTCTAGTGATGGTTTCAAATGGAGGAATTATAAATTTCTCTGGAAAGTACCTTAATATTAAACTAATTTTCTCTGGAAAGTACCATAATATTAAACTAACCATGAGGGGATATGTATTGAATATTCCAATGCTCTCCATCCCAATGGGTGGTGTTGATGCTATATTAGGAGTACAATATTTACAATATTTGGGGTCGGTAGCTTTTAATTTTGAATAAATTTTCTTGAATTTTTTTTCGGAAGGAAAGGAAGTTGAATTATAGGGTATCGCAGGGAAGCCAAGAAATATCATAAAATCTGATTTCATGAAAAATCTTTCGAATAAATAACAATGAGGCGTAATTTCTTAGTTATGCTCACGATAGGTTCAACAATAAAAATAATCTATTTCTCCAGATCTCCAAAATGTCTTGGTAAATCATTCCAAGGTTTTTGAGACTCCAAAAGGACTCCCTCCTACTCATTATCATAATGATGATATTAATTTGATTCCTGGAAGTGTTCCTCCAAACATCAGGCATAACATATCCTTATGCTCAAAAGAGCGATATTGGGCATATGGTTTTAGAAATACTAGAGGCTGGTATAATTCAACCTAGTAAAATTTATTTCTCTACTCCAATAGTATGGTTGCACAAGAAGGATGGATCATGGTGTATGTGTCTGTATTATATAGAGCTCAACAATATTACTATTAAAGATAAATTTCCCATCCTTGTCACTGATGAATTATTGGATGAATTACATGGAGAAATTTACTTCTCCAAGATGGATCTTCGTTCTGTATATCATCAAATTAGAATGAAGACCAAATACGTTCCAAAAAAAAAAATTAGAACTTATATGGGTCATTATGAATTTCTGGTCATGCCTTTTGTCCTTACTAATGCACCTTCCACATTTCAAGGTTTGATGAATTCCATTTTCAACCCCTTAAAAAAATTTTGTTTATATATTTTGATGATATACTAATCTACAACAAGTCTTGGAAGGATTAGGTTCCACATGTTGACATGGTGCTCAAAATATTGGAGGAGAAACAATTATATGCAAAAACCTCCAAATGTTTCATTGGAGTACAGGAGGTGGAATATTTGGGTCATATTTTGTCTCATGAGGGTGTTAAGGTAGACCCTAAAACAATTAAATCCATCAAGGAATGGAAAATCCCTACAACCATAAAGCATCTTCGAGGATTTATGGGGTTAACATAATATTATCATAAGCTTGTTGATAATTATGGGAGAATATTGACACCTTTCACATAATTACTAAAGAAAGATGCATTTTATTTTACTCTAGAAGCAACTTAGGCCTTTGAACATCTTAAAGGTGCAATGTGACAATCACTAGTCTTAGCTACGCTATACTTCACAATTTTTTTTATTTTTTTTATGGAATGTGATGCCTTAGGAAATGTAATTGGTGCAGTTTTAATGCAAGAAGAAAGACCCATTGATTTTGAAATTCGTTCAATCAAAGGAAAGTATGTATGAAACCTATTTATGAGAAGGAAATGTTGGGAATACTACACACACTAAAGAAATGGTGACCTTACCTAGTGGGAAGACATTTCAAGGTAAAAACAGATCATGATAGTATTAAATACTTTTTGGAACAAATATTATCTTCAGAAGAGAAACAAAAATGGGTCAGAAATATGTTAGATTATGACTTTGTAATCATATACAAAAAAGGGAATAAAAAATTTGTTGCAAATGCACTTTTAAGAAAGGATGAGGTTGTGGAAGCATTGATTTTTTCTATTTCTATTATCCAACCTGAGTGGATAATCGAAGAAAGGGATTAATGGAAGAATGATGAAGAGGTGTGGATGCTCATTGAAAATTTGCAGCAAGATGCCAGTACTTATGAGACATTTAGCTATAAAAATCATTCATTCTGGTACAAAGATTGCTTATGTCTTTGTAATAACTCCCAACTCAAAAAAAAAATTTATTTTGGAATTTCACACCACTCCCTTAGGAGGACACTCAAGATTTTTAAGAACTTACCACTGGGTCAAGAAGGAACTTTTTTGGGATGGCCTTAAATCTGATATTCAAAATTTTGTGGTAGAATATTTGGTTTGCCAAAAAATTAAAGTTGAGACAATTAATACCCCAGGTATGTTACAACCTTTATCCATTCAAAGTCAACGTTGGGAGGCGGTTTCAATGGATTTTATCATAGGTTTACCCAAGTCCGAAGGAAATACTTTCATCATGGTGGTAGTTGATAGACTTACCAAGTATGCACAATTTTGTGGATTATATCATCCATTTAAATCCAATATAGTTTCTATTGCATTTATGGAAAGAATTGAAAAGCTACATGGATACCAAAAGATTATTTTAGGAGATAGACCCCATTTTTACAGGGAATTTTTGAACGAAATTATTTTCTTGTTCGGGTACTCAATTAGATCATATCTCATCATATCATCCTCAATCTGATGGGAAAAATGAGATTGTGAAATTTTTATTGGAAGGATATGTTTGTTGCTTTGTATCTAATAAATAGACACAATGGGTCAAGTGTTTACCTCTGGTTGAATGGTGGTATAACACTTCCTTCCATACTGCTGCAAAAATGACCCCATTTATGGCAATTTATGGATATAATCCACCCTCCATCACATCATATTTAAGAGAAAATTATAAGGTTCAACAAGTGGAATATCACGTTGAGCATAAAAAAAAAGTTCTCCAACTCTTAAAGGATAACCTCACCTTTGTGCATAATTGAATGAAGCAACAGGAAGATCAACATCACTGCGAAATAAGTTTTGATGTAGGCAACTGGGTATTTTTACAGCTACAACCATACAAATGAATGTACCTAAAGCAAGCTAAGAAGGATAATAAATTATCACCAAAGTATTATGGTCCTTAAAAACTATTGCAAAATATTGGTACTATGGAATAAAAATTGTAACTTCTAGCATCTTCCCGGGTGCACCTAGCTTTCCATGTTTCATGGTTAAAGAATTTTATAGGTGACCAGCTCCTAGTTGAAACAATATTTCCAAAACTTGGCGAAGAAGGAAAAATCATATTGGAACCTAAAGCAATCATAGAAACAATAACTCGATATCTACGAAATAGATCAATTTCAAAGTATCTTATCATGTAGAAGAACCTAGCCACTGACGATTTGACATGGGAGGATGAGAATTTTATACATAAGCATCTAGAACTACTCAAGCGTTGAGGAAAACACTTTTTTGAAGGACAGGGGAATGTTAGGTCCCTATAATACTAGTGTATCCCATTATTGTTATTGTTAGTGTAGCCCCCCTTATTGTTATTTTTGTGCCCATGTAATCCCCATATTGTTATTATTGTGCCCCATACAAGCACACTATTGTTATTATTGTGTCCTTACATTGCTATTTTTGTGTCGGCTAGGATTATATTGTGATGCCTTGGACTCCTATATATAGAAAGGAGGTTTTTTCATTTGTATCATCCAAGAATTATTCATTTATGTAATTTAAAGGAGATTTCCCCTTTGAAGAGGTTGGTTTTTAAGTCGTTGATCTATATTTTCATTTATTTTGAGAGCTGGTTTCATAACATAAACAAGTTCACAATGTATTTCATGCTTCACTGTTAAAGAAATATTCATATGATTCCAGACATATTATTGATCAGAAATACATACATGTAAGTATGGAATTGGAATTTTATATATGTATATGTGTTTAATTCGGAGGCTAGATATAAGTAATGACCAAATTATGATTTTCTAATAGGTCGAACCGGATGAAGAATTCTTGGTAGAGTCTTTGCATATTCTCAATTACAGAGAAATAATGTTACAGAGGTGAGCTATCACCCAGGTTATAACTTATAGTGGAGACACTTTAGCCCAGAATGTGACACCAAGGAAGATGAAGGCTTCATGCGACAAGAATATCATGACCTATTCCAAGGGAAAGAGTAAACGTTAGGGACCATGTTTTACACAAGAGGGGGGATGTAACACCTCATTTTCCATAAATATTTGATAGTACAATCATTTTCTTTTATTACTTAAGACTTTGGTATTTGAGGCTTGAGGGAAAGCCTAGTAAAAAAATTTATTTATTTTTGAAATGTTGATATTATCTTAATTCTATGAGAATCATATAATTCAAGGGAGATAAATAAAATGAATTTCCAACCTCCATGCAGTTACGAAAAATTATCCCTCTCCCTAGAGATAAAATAATATATCAGGGGAAATGGGTTCTGATTTTTTTTGGAAAAAGGAAGAAGGAAGAAGATAACCTAAATGATCAAGGACTAGGGAAGTCTATGAACCTAGGTAAGACATTTCTCAAGTAGTGAATCTTGAGCTAGACTAGAGTGAGTGGATAAATCCAATATAGATAGAGGTCGGAAAGTGTTAGTTCAGAATCTGGGGTCTTAATTCTTATTATCTCACTCTAACTATTTACTATTATCTATTCTTCCAGATCAGGAAGTTTGGGGGAAGAAGAAAACATAATCTCCCTTCTCGAAGATTCAGTGGAGAGGTATTCTCCCAATTGAATTCCCAGATAAAGTTCTCCTCATATAATTAATTTATTCCTAGGACTATAGTGTTTCTATTATTTTTAAAGAAATTCAATAATCTAATACACGCTGGACTATTAAGGGATGCATGCAGTGAATATCTTTTAGGAAATGGAATATTTTCATATTTCCTATGTTAATGTAAGTCTGATCACATACTGGAATATGTATAATAGTACAAAAAATGAAATAATGTCGATATTTTCTAAGTTACTATAAGTCTTGTTAAATATTGGAACATCTTATGATAGTATAGGAGATGAAATATTATCTTTATTACCTGTATTGATGTGAATATTCTTAATTATTGAAATCTATGACATTAGTAAAAATTTTGAACCCAAAATGGAGGAAGGGATGTATTCTTGTGTGTATGTATTGAAAGAAACCACTCTACATCTTCCCTACATGAGGGTTATGGTGTGCGGCATATGCCTCTTTCACCTATTAACTTGACTGAAATAAATAAAAAAAATTAAACTGGTAATTGTTGCAAGGAAGTAGGAGGAATGTAGGTTTAGGACACATTATGAAAAAATATATAATTACTTATGTAATTATGGGGCATGTGGAACCGAATGGTAAGGGAGTGTGGGAATAGTCACCCAAGGGCTAAATTAAATTGAGAGAAAGAAACAACAAAGAAATATAGTTTTGCAAAGATAATGAAAAACATGGCTAGTTCAATCATTAGGAAAGACTAAAACATAGAATATTTCAAACTTGTTGATTTATGGAATAACCAGTCGGTCGAGATGGGGCTGCTTGATAAGGTAGAGAACTTGTTAGCCCTAGTATTTGCGATGGTAAAAAAAAAAGGAAAAAGGAAAAAAATAACCTAGATGAGAGGTCTAACTTTCTAGAAAATGCTACTATAGTAATAATCATGTAATTTACCTATAAAATATCAAATTATTGTATTCATAGAGGGAAGTATCCTTTTAAAAAATTAATTAAAAAACTAGAACAAAAAAACTTGATAGTTTAACTATTGTTGATAGCCAAAGAGAATAAAAAAACATAAAATTATTTCTAGCTCCAATATCGCGAGGTAGGTTTAGTCCTAGGCCTTGAGAGGTGACTAGTAGCCCAGGTCCAGTCCTACCCTGTAACTCATTTACTTCAAAAAAATAGGTTCATAGATAGTTGTTCGTGATAAAGAAAATAAATTCACCATGGGTTATACAAATTAACAGAACCATTCATAATAACCCTGAAGAGAATCATCAAAGAAATGCACATAATTAAACTATATTACACCAGTATTACAAATACAAGATATGGGAAGAAAAAAAATACACAGGAAACTGTGTTAATGGATTTTCTACATAATCCATCGTAAAATAAGATCAATTGTTTGTCAAGGTCTTTACCTCGATGTGTATTTATTTTAAAAAAATGTATAGAAAACCTTGACTTCGGCCAAGGGCTATAGAGATGCATAGGGGGGAAATTAATGAATGAGTTACGATAATTCCTCCCAAAGATTTATTCAGTTCATATATTCCTTACTAACTAGTGTAGGGCGTAAATATCTATATTTTTAAGGTTGACTGAGTTTGAACTACACTTGAGCAAAAGATATTATGAAGAGGAAAAAATTATATCTAAAGAACCTGTTAATAATGTGAAGGATATAATCCAAATATAGATGATGGAAAACCCTCAAACATACACAACCCACACCTGCAAGAAAGCTGGAAAATGTCTGTTTATTTTCTTGAGAAGAGTGACCACATAAATACAATAGAAAACATATTATGGGTTAATGGGTAATATAGCTCGAACCTACATGGGTGGGTCACTCAACCTCCAGGGAAACCATACCCCTATAACCCCTCCAAGCCATATAAAAATAGTGTTACTTTTTCATTGTACCTCTAGATTCATATGCCAAAACCCTTTCAAGAAGCAGCTTGGTTTATCAGTAAGAAACACTGAAAATGAAAAAAGAGGGAGAGAAATTTTTCATGAAAAATGGTTCTACTGGAAGCATGAAACTTACTTGCATGGAAGTTGTGACTACTTGATCTGTATAATGTCATTATGAGTCAGTCTCTGTTTTAGAGCTACATTCGAAGGAGCCCGAGAGTGAATGAGTGAGTCAGACATTGGGGAGGGTAGGGAATGGTTACCCTAACCATCCTATGCATGATTACAGTTTTAGGATTAGGAACCATCAAATATATGATGGTATATCATGTGCCTGGCATTGTCTCGACCTCCTTGTTAGAACATGAATGACAATTGTGGCTCTCAATGGCTTTGCGGATGTTCCTCCTAGTGACCCTCTTATCCCTATATACAAGCTCAAGTAAGGTGGTAAGTTTTTAATCATGGTTGTTAAGTGTACAAGTTATGTACAATCACAAATTTCAATGAAATTTAATAAGTCAAATCTTCATTTCTTTCATTTTAATATTAACCATGTAAAAATCCTAGGTATGTAAATGGATTTTTATGTTGAGCGAAGAAAGTTAAAATATACATTAACTAAGTGAAAGAGAATTTTATTTTTGTGTTATATATATATATATATAATTTAATAGTTAACGAAGAACAATGACAAGTTAAATTTGTATCCCTTTGAATATATTCAAATAATGTTTGATGAATTTCAAACCATTACTCTACTCAAACAATGAATTAATTTTTAAATGAAATGAACCGAACCTGAGCGATTATTTATCATATAATGCTTCAAATACCTATATATATATATATATATATATATATATATATATATATATATATATATATATATATATATATATATATATATATATATATATATATATATATATATATATATATATATATATATATATATATATATATATATATATATAATTTCTTTTCTTTTCTCCACACATTTATTTCATGCAGATCTTTGTTCGGTTTTCGTAGGTTTCAGAGCTGAATTGACGGTGGAGTTTGCTAATAAGGGTAATTTCACACTGTAGATGATTCTACCCAGGTGATATTATCAAATAATACCCCCTTGTATGATTAACATGTTTATTCCCTTAATTCTGCAATTCATTATTTTATTTTACTTCCTTTCGTTTATCTAACCCATTTACCCCCGACTTCCTGGCTTTCAGATACTCGAGTCCAAATCGAGGCTTTATCTCACCGTGGAAATGTTTCATTCCAGAAATTACCACAGTAAGTGATTTGATGATGGCAGAGTAAATTTTTCTCCCTTACAACAAGTTTTGCTACTTTCGAGTGATAGCTTAGAGGTTCGATTTCCTTTTGGAGTTAATTTTTATTTTCTTTGGTACTCTCAGGGTTATCTCTAAATATCTTATGGGGTTTTATTTCTATTTTTAATACTAGCATTAACTTTTTCATATCCTACTTAAAGACGCAGAACAAAATCACCCTTTCTTCCTACCCAGGTAAGATTTATAATCTAGAGTTCCCTTTCACACAAAGTGGCGAATAGTGGCACATCTCGTTACTCATGCTATGATTTTTATATTTTTTTTAGTTGTTGTTGCTTTTATTTTTGCTGTAGGTACGATGGTTACTCACTGAGGTAGCATACTGGTCGACGCAACTATCTCTAGGATTTTAACCACTAGGTTGGTCCTCCAAGAATATTCCTACAAGGCTTTTCCTTCAGGTGTCGGGATGAGGTTGTTTGTTGAAAAAGAGGTAAATCCATTGTCTCAGATTATCCTGCAAAGGGTTATTTCTTCTCTTTTTGTTAGTTTTTTTTACATGCACGCTAATTGTGATAGATATTAGATCAAAGTAAAATTCATTGGGCTTGTACCGTCGAATAATTTGTTGTACCATTTTTGTAACCGTGAGAGGGAATTTAGAGTTTTCTAGGCAATATATTAAAACTAAACTTATTATCTCCCTTTAGAGAGATGCTTTTAAATTTCTCCCCACTATTTAATTAAATTTGTAGTTAGAAAAAAAAATGTAGCTCATGAACGAAAGTTTTATATTTATTTATATGAACGTGATTTTTTTAATGCAGTTTAATATTTTTCCAAATTGAGCTCTCTATTTGTTCTTCTAAAAATTTCTTGCCTTGATGGATGGTTTCTATTCTTTGCGGTGTTTAACAATTGGCGTCATTATTCAAGGAATTGAATTTAGAATTATTTTTCTTTCTCTATATTGGGTATTTCCTTATATTTTAGTCTCTAGAACTCTATTAAATGTGAAGCTGGGTTACACTTTTTCCCCTTTTTTGAGAAAAAATTTCATTTTTTTCGGTTCTTCAACTTTCTGCAAACTATAACAATTTTTCTATGTAGAATTTCATTTTGCGATAAAAATAAAAGTTGTGAGAAATTTTGTTAGCTTTCTATTACTTATTTTTTGAAATTTTTTTATGCAGATTTGATATGTCAACTTAGCGTTTCTTTGAGTGTGTGTTTCTTAACAATCAAAGGATTTATAAGAAGTCATGTTATGACGCAATGTTGTATTCATTGAAAATTTTTGTTTCTGAGAAAACAAAATGTGTTACAACAATATAGATAAAGTCTACTTTGTTTTCATCATATTTACAAAGCCAATGGATGCATATCATAATTACTATTTTTTTTTGAACTGGTCCAATATGAAAAACTACGTATTTTGGATATGTTTCGCGTCGCAAGAAATTTCTTAACATATAAGTTATAAACTAAAAATCTAAAAGCTACCCATTAGAGACAACGGACCAATGTAATGCCCCATAATTTTTTCAATTTTTTTTACAATGTATTTTGGGAGATACAAAATTTTGATTTCACTAAATCACAATGACCCTTAGAAATTGTTTGCACTCATTTTATTAGAAAAATAATTAAAATTAATAAACGTTTATGAAATTCCATAAAAGTTATATTTCCTGAAAGTAGATTCAATTCTGAAAATTCTTGTCTTGGTTCCGACAGTTAATTAACAACCTTTCATGGATTTTAATCAGTGCAAAGTTGCAGAACTGTATTCAGAACCTGGTTTTTGCGTAATTGGTGACGCGTTAGTTCGGCCGAACTTTTAATATAAGTTTGGCCGAACTATGTTTTCCGCCGTACGCTCGTTAAATCTAACGTCTTAATAGTTCGGCCGAACTATTGTATAAATTTCCGTTGGCCGGAAAGTTTTGCGGAGCCCCTACTAAAAACACATTTCGCGGCAATATAAATTGCCACGAAATGATTCACAATTTTTGCACATTTTGCACATTTCATCTCATTTTATAAAGATCTTGGTTTGGGTTCAAAAACTTATCTTCAAATTTTGGGTTTAAAAGCATTTCTTGGAAGCAAATTCATTTTACAAAGAATTTTTTTGGAAGACATTTCTTGGAGGCGGCCTGATTTTGGCAAAAATTGTTTTGAACTTAAAAAAATTTCTTGGATGTACATTCAAAAGACATTTCTTGGAGGTATGTACGTGTTTTGAGTTGAAGTAAATCTTTTGAGCTTCATTTCATTTTTATAAGACATTTTTCTCTCAAATTTTTTAAAGTAAATGTTTTGAATTGGAATATGTATTTTTTGCAAAAAATTTACACTGAATTTTTTTAAATTAAATCTTTTGTGATATTTTTTTTAATTGAGTTATTGTCCAATTTTTTGAAGGAAATTTTTTGAACTTCATACCCTATTATCATGGGAAATCAAAGAACTTGTGCGAGAAAATATGATCGAAAAAGAGACCCTGAGGAACGTAGAGAAGAGACGAGACAATCTCACAAAAGAAAGTTAGAAGCCCTCTCAAATATTGAAGAGGAAAATCAACCTCAAGCAGAAATTGAAGCAGGTATGTAAATGTAAATATTATGATCTATTGATATATTTAAAATTTTCCTTATGTAAAATGTGAAGCTTAATTTTTATTTGATGAACTAATTTAAAAAATATTTTGTTTAATGTAAACAGACAGAGATATTCCTCAAAATATTGAAGAAGAAAATCAACCTCAAGCAGAAATTGAAGCAGGTATGTAAATGTTAATATTATGATCTATTGATATATTTAAAATTTTTCTAATGTAAAATGTGAAGCTTAATTTTTATTTGATGAACTAGTTTGAAAAATATTTTGTTTAATGTAAACAGACAGAGATATTCCTCAAAATATTGAAGAAGAAAATCAAACTCAAGCAGAAATTGAAGCAGGTATGTAAATGTAAATATTATGATCTATTGATATATTTAAAATTTTCCTAATGTAAAATGTGAAGCTTAATTTTTTATTTGATGAACTAGTTTAAAAAATATTTTGTTTAATGTAAACAGACAACGATATTCCTCAATATATTGAATAAGAAAATCAACCTCAAGCAGAAATTGAAGCAGGTATGTAAATGTAAATATTATGATCTATTGATATATTTAAAATTTTCTTAATGTAAAATGGGAAGCTTAATTTTTATTTGATGAACTAATTTGAAAAATATTTGAAATTTTAGATATATTTATTAATTTAGTTATTTATTGAATATGTACTATTTTTTCGAATATGTACAGATTAAATCACTATCGATAATGAGATGTTAGAAAATGTTGACACTCACACATATGGAGATAAAAAACCTGACCATGTTATACGATATCGTGTTAACTACATTTTTGAAAAGTATTTCTTAAATGAGTGGGTGACAGTTCAGGCTCAAATGTTGAAAGGTCTCCTATCATTAAGGAAATTAAAAGAAGCTACGACACTATTGGGTATTCGAAAATCAACCAAAGATAAAAAAATGAAGGAAGAAGTGATAAAAAATATGAGTAGTGCTATAAAGTCAATTAAGAGATCTAGAGAGAAATATGTTTCAATTGTACGTAGAGGAATACAGATGGCAATGGTTTCCTCAAGTACTCAAGAGAATCATTTGGTAACATCTATGGCACGAGCACTGGGAACCTCACGAAAAAATTTGCACAAACATCGGAAATTTCGGTTGCAAATAGATGTAAATGATGAACTCGCTTGTTAGAGAGCTATTTGTAGGAAACCATACAAAGATAGACTTGGAGAAAATGTTAAAAAAATAATATATGAATATTGGAAGAACAATTCGCGTGTTTCACCAACTGCAAGGCATGTGATGCGAAGAAGAATAGCACGAAATCAGTACGAATAACATGAAAAACATCTCTTGGAAACCACTCAGATAGAGTTATTCAACAAGTTCAAAGAAGAGAATCGTCAAATTCATGTTTCACTCAGTGCTTTTGTTCAACAAAAACCATGGTATGTAAAACCTATCACCGTACGCGACACTTGTTGTTGCCGTTATCATGTGGAATTTGAGTTATATTATGACACATTCCTTGATTTCGGTAGAACATTATGGAATGATTCACCTCCTCCTTCCACTATCCGTGATTTCATATCTCAAATTCTATGTGAAAGAGAAAGCTATGAACTATTTTACAAAAAGAAATGTGTTGGTGGTAAAAAATGCGATGATTGTGGACATTTGACTAAATTTCAAAACAAATATCGTATTGATATAAATGATCAATCATTGTCCAACATGAAAGTGAAATGGAAGAGATATGAATATATCAATACATCGATTCAAGGTGCAAATAGTGTTAAAAGAATTGAATTACTAGAAAACGAAATTTTTTTGATAGACTTTTTGAGAAAGTTTGAGGCAGAAATTTACAAATACACCAAGCATTCCCATAGAGCTCAATGGCAAGACTTGCAATTCAAAATATCTCGTGAAGTTTTTCCACCAGGGACCATTTTGTTAGTGATTGATTTTGCAGAAAACTACACATTTGTTCCACAAAAAGAAATTCAGAGTGAATACTATCATTCTGACCAAGTCTCCATGCTCGTCCATATTCTATATAGACATGCTGAACAAAATGTCGTTCATATAGAAAGCACGAGTGAAAATCGACATATCATTAAAGAATATCACTTTTATATCAGTGACGATCATACACATGATACATGTTTTGTACAACATTGTTTTGGAAGAATTTATGATTCATTGAAAAATCATGGAATAACATTCAATGAACATTGGATATGGTCAGACGGATGCGCAGGTCAATTCAAATCTGCACGATCATTTTTTTGGTTGTGTCGTCTTCATAAAAAAACTTGCATTAAACATTGTTGGAATTTCTTTGAGACTGGCCATGGAAAAGGAGAACATGACGGTGCAGGAGCATGCATAAAACGAGTACTTCGAAGATATCAAATGAACCACTCTGCAAGCCGACTTGTAAACGCTGAAGAAGTTGTTCAATGGTGCATCGTTGCTCTAAGCCATGAGAGAAACCCATCAAGAGAAGTGCGAAGGTACATTCAATTTAATTTATATTGGAAATCTAATTTTAAACTTTGTACATTTATCATGCAATGATTATCTTTGATTGTATTTTGATATCATATTTACAAATTCTTCTTCTAATTTTCCATATAAAGGTTTTTCTGGCATATTGGAATCGAAGACGTAGATAGATCAATTGGAAATGACATTGAAACAATAAAAGGGACTTGAAAATTGCATTCAATTCAAACAAAGTCGTCCAGAAATGTGTTTGCATTGGATAAAAGAAAATATTCTTGTTTTTGTGATGTTTGCATAGACAACACAAAATCCAATGACGTTTATGAAAACAAAATGTATGTGAACGATTGGAAACATACAGAGCTAAATACAAAGAGAAAAATGTCTGTTGCAATGTTTGAAGAAATGAAATCAAAGGAAACTACAATATCATCCGATGGTGATCGAGTTTCTGATCCTGTTAGAGAAGGTAACATTTGAATTACTTTCTAATGATTTAAAGATCTAGAAATAAATTTAAATATGCATAATTTTGTTAAATTCATTTTATTGTGCAGGAGATGTTTTTGCTATAATTGCACCTATTGAAAACGATGAAAATGTGAAGTATTATTTGATGCGTTGCACTGAATGAAAAATGAAATTATTACAAAACTATGATGATCATGGATTTCAGTATGATAGAGGGTCTATTATACTGAGAGGTTATTTTTTCAAACAAACTCATCAAAGTGGAGACTTTGTTTACTTTGAAGACTATGAACCTGATTCCATAAGTTGTCAATATAGTCACTTGGTGTGTGCAGTGCGCATAAAGTGGATAGAAGTTCAATCAAAGAAAAAATCAAAAATTAAGAGATGGAAAATGTCGAAATCCGATCATGAACGGATTATTGAAGATTGAATTCCATTAGATTTTTTTTGAGTGAATTGTCCAACAATTTATTATCTTTGGATTAAATATGTTTTATAACTTCCAGTACTCAACTAAAAATTGAGCTGCTTATGTTATTTGTGCAAATGTTTGCACATGTACAAATTTTTTGGGTACAAGCATGTGCTCTAGTATCAACTTAAAGTAGTTTTTCTATACATGTGCATTGATGAAAAATGTTATATGTATATGTATATATATATATATATATATATATATATATATATATATGTGTGTGTGTGTGTGTGTGTTATAGAATGAAATTAATTGTTCTAGTTTTACTATGTGCATTGATGAAAAATTATTTACGTACTCAATATATATGTTCTAGAATGCAATTAACTGGAACTAGTTTTTCTATGTGCATTAATGAAAAACTAGTTGGATTTTCTTGTAAAAAGTATGGACACAATGTAACTAAATCATCTTCAGTATAGTTTTGTACGAAAATTCCTTTCAGACAAGATACTCGGAGCACTTCTCCGACTTTTGGTGGGATTTGACCCACATCTCTAATCTGATTGAAAATCTAGTACAAAATTTTCTTGTCCAATGGTCGGATATGTTCAATGTGCATTGATGAAAAATGTTACTTGTCTTGGATAGATATGTTCTAGAATGCACAATTAATTGTTCCAAGTAGTTTTTCTATGTGCATTGATGAAAAAATAGTTGGATTTTTTGGTAAAAAGTTTCAACAATGTAAATAAATCGACAAGGCTACCTATTTGAGTGCATTAACGACATTGACCCAAATTCAACAAACATATATATGTACTAGAGACTTATATTTCCAATAAAAATTAAAGGGATAATTTGTACATATATCTACTTCTTTAAACTCTATTTTCAATTAGAGATCAATTGATAGATGGTTAGTTGCATTGAAAAGCTATGTTCTTCCTATTGGAAATTTTTTCATTCAAACAAAACTACATGGAGAGATCAAAAGCAATCTTAAAATTTCAAATGTACTTCAACCATCCAAAAGGGATTTGTGCAACATTACTTGACATGCCATGCCAATTATAGTGAACAAATATCCAATAGAAACATTTAACATTATATACCACATGTGCCAAATGTAGATTGAAACCATCCAAAACTTTAAAATTTTAAAAAATTTTGATAATATATCGTGCAACATTAAAACATTAAACATCACATGCGAAATGTAGATTGAAACCGTTCAAAACTTGAGTTTAAAAAACTTTAAATTATATATAGATCATTACTTCACATGCCATGCCAATTATAGTTCAACTAGATCCAATAGAAACATTTAACATTATATACCACATGTGAAAATGTAGATTGAAACCATCCAAAACTTTAAGTTTTAAAAACCTTTTGATTATATATTGTGCAACATTAAAACATTAAACATTTAAATTTCATTAAATATCACATGCAAAATGTAGATTGAAACCATCCAAAACTTGAGTTTTAAAAACTTCACATGCCATGCCAATTATAATTCAACTATCCAAAAAAAACATTTAACATTAAATATTCACATGCCAAAAGTACTAAAACCATCCAAAAATTAAATAAAACAAATTATATAATAGCAATGTAATAAAATATGTCCAAAAATTGTAAATCTCACAAGTATCAAACTGTATCAAGTTTAACAAATTTTAAAACCATCTAAATTTTGAAATCAAATCCACTGTAAATCATGTCCATCAAATGGAGACGGATCTAGCGTCTTCCCTACTAGGGTCTCAGTCCGCACCCTATCCTGTGAATGGGAAACCTACATACACAATGCACATGTACTTGAACATTAAAATTTGATGTTTTAAAAATGAATGAGAATATATATATCTAGAACTTCATGTAAAAAACAAAATATAACAAAAAAATCATGCAATACCTCATAAAGTTCCCTCTCCATTTGATGAATAGGTTCTCCCATAGGAACATCTGCAGTGGTAAACTGTACAATATACATGTACAGTTAAATATATATATATATATATATATATATATATATATATATTAAAAACTTTCAAATGAAAATGCACGTGTACATATATAAACTTATTTTCAATAATATTAAAAAAAGGAACTAAAGACAACTTGTTCAAATGTTGTGGATGTTCCTATCTCTGTCGCTAGAGTCCACGGATTAAAGAAATCTTCTATAGGAAGCTAAATTCAAAAAATTTTAAATAACTCAAAATATAGATCTCTCTCTCTCTCTATATATATATATATCTCAATTTTTAATGGAAATTTTTGAGGTAGAATATATATATATATATATATATATATATATATATATAACTTTTAAACATAAATTTTAAACTTGTGAAAAATTGTCCATACTTGTGGCTCATCTCCCAAGGAAGTAGAAGGTACATCTCCTAAGGAAGAAGAAGGTACCGCCATCCCAAAAACATCAGACGGAATCGGTACTTGTTAAAACATTTTATCAAATTATATATATACATACATGTACATGTGTGGAAACAATTATTTATTTTAGAGTCACTTAAAAAACACTAACATTTGCCAACATATCATGATGGTCAGACCCATCTGCATCATTTGAACCAGAGGTCCCGAACGTGATATTAACATTTTCATCACGCATCATGCCTGAGAACTGCAAATGGTGTTTTAACATATAATCATACATTTTTGTTAGATTAATGTACACATACAAATAAATGTATACATGTACATACACATGTATTTATTACAAATTGTACACATGTATATGTAAATATAATTTCAAACCTTAAGGTCACTAACACATACCGTTCTGGTGCCCTCTTCCTCACGAAAAATTAGGTCTTGCAGACCATTGCGACAATTTATTGCATATGTTCGGAGATCTTCAACATTCATGTTGTAAATCTCCTCATCTGTACGATAAAAAAAATTGGCACGTGCATTTTCACGTGCTCTTTGTTGATTTAAACAAAGATCGACTCCACTCAATCCGCTATGAACATTGTCGATCATAACATCTCTTGCTTCTCGACTTATTTGAGAAGTCGCATCCATCTCTGATCGCAGAGTTTCGACTCGAAATGGTCGACTCACCAATGGCGGCTCAGGGCGAGGCAACTCCACATCTCGCTTAGCGCCCTTACGGTCATATAATCGACCTTTCCCCGGGCCAAAAAATTCTGAAGGAAGGTCATTGTAGTTGGGTTTCATACCCAAATTTTTTTTTGCATAAAACATTTGTGCAAAATAAACAGGAACCTCATCGTTCCATGGAAGCCTTCCATAGGCCGCAAGATACCTATCATACAAATAACGAGCTTTGTCTGGGTGCTTGAAATACTGCACCTTAAACATTTTTCCTTTTGGCCCTTCCTTATAATTAAACATTGACTTGGCCACTTCTTTTGTAACTTTTTTTTTTATGTCCTCCCATTTATCGGGACCCATCATTGTTTCTTTTCTCTTTCTCATCATTTCTACAAATGAATCAGTCGTTGGCCCAAGATTTCTATACACATTTACCATTTCACCCAATGAATGTGTAACTATTTCAAGGCTTTGTCGACTCTCAGCAGGTAGAGACAAAGCCACGAGATCTCTTTGCAATTTTGCATGAAGGCTTTCACACCTTTGTAAGGTGCATTCTTCCATGTTGGTTTCCCATGGTATATCAGTAATCTCAGCCAGATAAGTTGTGTTGGGTTGACAACCTTCTTCTTCAATGTAGCGAGCTGCCCTGCGTCTATTTTGACCACTAGCTCGAACATTTTCTGCCTCTGCATCAATATATATAAAATTTCGTATATTAGAAAAAACACGTGTAAAAAAAGTTGTACAAATTTAATGAAAAAATATTGAAATTGATGGCAACCTTGATGTTGTTGGTTAACATCTTCTCCAACATGACCCTCCTGAGAACCAAACCCAGAATGACGCTACTGAGAACCAGACCCACACTGACCCTGTTGAGAACCAGCAGCCGTTGATTGGCCTTCGGGGGAATAAATATCACCCCCTTCCCGCAACCTGCTACCACTCATACCTCGACCGGTTGAACCTTGGCCATGCTCCATGGATGGAGTAGAAACCCTTCTCCTCTTACCTCCTAAAAATTAAAATATGAAACTTATTAACAACTAATTTAACTCACAAAGTTAATAAAAAAATCAATTCCATATGTACACACATGTATGGATATTTAAGATTATATTTAAATATCGTGAACATCCCTCGATCCCTGAACCTCCGTATGGGATTCGGCTAATCTTCGTCGTTCATCCTCCATGACCATATTTGGTTGATTCAACTCTTACTTGGATAATATCCTGAGATGAGTTTGACATGATGGTCATATGAAGTTGGAAGCTACTTGGTGTAATTTTCCTTAAATCTTCAAAAAAACAGAGCAAAAATGTCATTTTCGATCATTTTTTATTAGCTTCTGCATACAGCAGATGTTATCACAATTTCAACACAATCATGTTCCATGACCATGAATTATGAATGATGAAATTTAATTCAATGTCTCTTAGAGTTGCAAGGTGGAATTGATAGAACTATTTGATTTCTTTACCATAAATGGATATCTCCTTTCATCTATACCTTTCTCTACCATATTATTTCCAAGTGAAATGGGAATTTTCACATTTTGAATGCCATTACCATGTAATTTGGTAGTCTGCTAGCTAGACCTATCACAAGTAAGGTTGTCATACCAAACTATTTCTCTTTCTCAACTCAGTGACCATGACTCTCTTCTCACACTGCTTACCATATAAGATCTTCAATTGTACATGTCATGCAAAGTTGGGGGTTCTAGGTCTACACCTATTAGGTAAAGTTACATATTTTATGTCATTGTGGTCCTTAAATTTGGAGGTGTTCCACCTGAAAAAGTAGGCATTAAATATGGATGAAAAGGATTTTTTTTAACTTTGATAGAATTTCCTCGTGGAATTATTGAATTTCTCGACGACATCATGCTAGCTTTGCTTAGAGAAGAAGGTTTTGGAGAAATTGAATTCTTTCGACTTATTTTTGGCATTGAAGTTTGAGATAGTAGTTTTGATGACTCCATTGATGACCTTGCTGAGGAATTTGATGCACACAATATTGACTTTGAAGATGGTTTAGAATATGTTGAAGAAGTTGTAGATTTTGGTGTTGTCACTGAATGTTTCTTTGTTGTTGGACTTGATCAAGACATGTAATTTAACTTTACGAGCAGATTGAAGACCTTGAAGAGGTTTTAGACTTTGTTGTTCTCACTAAAGGTTTTTGTCTAGTTTTGTTTCTTACACCATCATTTCCATATGACATTTTTGGTGAATAGATTCTTGACCTTGATGAGAGGATATGATACCTTGAAGAGGCTACATCTTCTGGTGACGTCACTAATTGTTTCTCTATTATTATGTTTGTTAAACATCTCGCTTAGGGCGAGGCAAATCCACATATATTGTACAGTTTATGGGACATAAATCAATATGTAGAAATATTCACTTGGTTTAAATATAATTGGATAGAAGAATGACTTAAAATGACCTTATATGTCTTCTCATTTTAGAGCTCAAATTTTTAGGAAGGATTTAAGTATCCACCTTTCAAGAATCACTAGAAGAGGTTGATAAAGAATATAGGAAGACAAAAAACTAACCGAGTGGTGTACTAAATGGATTTCTTGGAGATATTCACATGATGTGAATTTTTTTTCTTTGAAGCATGGATATATTCACATGATGTGAATTTTTTTCTTTGAAGGAGAAAAATGATATGTCAGCGAGCTATGTTTCTTGCATGATGTGTTTTTTAGTTTGATGGTTTTGTTTGTGACAAGACGTCACAAGATTTTGGGAAGGTCCACTCTTGAGCGAGAGCCTCATGATTACAACCTAATCATGAGAATCAAATGGAAGTGCATCCTTATTTTTAAAACAAATAGGATTCTAAGCTACCTAGGACTCAAACCATTATTTTTAAATTTGAAATATCATGGTGTGTTGTTTCAATGCCTGAATCCACAACCCTAACATAAATTGTTTTATTATTTTTTTGCAGGATTTAGTTGGTTATATTAAAAGTCAGTTGAATTTAAAATTCTTGGCTTAGTGGCATGAACCAAACATATTGTGTATTAAATGAGGAATTTAGCCCTCCCAATCATTTCTAAATCACCCATATCACCAAGAAAACATTTTTTAAAAGAACATAATTTGGTAGGGGAAAAGACATTAAAAGTTTCCAATATTCTAAGATTGTATAATATTTACTTAAGTTGGATTGGTATATTCTTTTTCACTGTATATTTTGATGCTTATAGAGTGAAAAATGAAAGAATCATGGTCATTTAATGGTGGGTGAAGATCAAGTTAAAATACTTTTGGGGTCTTTTTGGTGTCGTAAACATTTTATAGATTAATGATTATCCCTGTGCAGAGAAATCTTGTGTTAATTATTACTTAAAGACATATATCCAATGGTGCAAGAAAAACATCAAATGAAGTTCATTCAAAATTTATGCCTTTAGTAAGTTGACCTATCATGTTGACCAGGTCATGGTACGAGAGAATGACATTTTAGCCCCATTACTCATGCATGGCAAGCTAGCTACATGTGGAATTTTAACAAGACTCTAAAAGGTCTAAAATCACAAACCTCATTAATGGTTGACAGAGTCAAATCTTACACCTAATTGGCTATCATGCTATGTTAAATACTTGGCCACTAGGAGGAATAAGAGTTCCATTTTGTGTTATTGTATTTTGTTCCATAGTTGAAAATACAACTAGGGGTGTGAAGTTAGAGAGAAAAATGTATGAAGTTAAGTTTTTATAGCAACCTTACACGCTAAAAGTCTTAGCTAACTCTAGAGAGATTACCTCTTTCTTTGTACTCACATATTTTCCATACCAGAAAAGAGAGAGTAGAGCATGTTTACATTTTAGTGTTGTTTTTTTCCCATAAGGATTTCCTAGGGAAAAAGGAGTCTAGAGCATCATTACTTTTTAGGGTTGCTTGTCTCCCATATAAGGATTTCCTAGGAAAATAATTGTGTTGATTGTCTAGAGATATATATGTGTGTGTTTCATTATGTTCTCTATTTCTTACGTTGTGTTTCATTATGTTTTATATTTCTTACATTTCTGCCCTCCTATTTTTCTTTCCAATCAAGGTTTATAAAATAACATGAAAAGCAACATGAGACTTGGAACAATCATTTTCATTATCTATATGGAAGGCAAGAAGGATTATATCCCCTTAAGCTTAAGCTTATGTAGTTTGTCAATTTTTATCATATATTTTTTGGTAAGGGTAAATGTTTTTTTATCTATAGTACAAGTCATGAGTTCCCCAATTTTACCTTATGTAAAGCATGATTCTAGGATTACTACAATTTGTACTTGGTTTTTTAAGAATATATCAAATAAATTTTTTGAGAAGAAAATATGGCTTGTTCCTCAACAACATCCCTGAACATGGACACATCCTTGACTATCTAAGGACATAATGATCGAATGAACCATTTACATAAGATATCATCACGGAGTTTGGTTTGTATTAACCCCTTGCGACATCACCAGTCATGGATGTGATTAGAAATCAGTATGGCATCATCTTGTTTTAAATTAGAAAAGAGATCAAAATCGATGCCATACCTCATCGGTAACTAAAAATGAGTTAAAGGAGTTTGAGCTAATGACGAAAAATTAATGTAATATTTTTTGTCTAATTCAATATACATTTAGCATCATCTCCAATTAAGGTGCATTAGAACAGATGTAGTTTAATGGAATCATCCACGAAATAATTTTATGACCACCACAGATGATAGGTGGTAATGCACATTAATGGATTTTCTCTAGAATTCCCTTCAAATTTGGGGATATTGGAAGGCAACTTGGAAGGTATGGGTGGCCACCAAGGATCATGATGAATGGGGTCATTAGTTAGCTTCTCCAAATTTGAAAGAAAAATGGAGGATAAGAAAGGATTATGAATTTGACTAAATATGATATAGGAGGATGATCACCTTGAACAACAGTGAGGTCCCCCCATATACTAATTCTAAGGATTAGGAATAGTAGGTTAGGAAAAACTTGGAGTAAAAATTAATTGATCCTATAGGATAACTAGAGTTAACTACCATAGATGGTGAAGATAAAGAAGTAGGCATAGGAACACTAGGAAAATTTGTAATATCCATATAAGATATCAGTCAAATGTCCCAAGAATATGTGAGAGGTGTCAATTAAGGTGTAGCTCCTACCACGTTTAATGGTGGCAATGATGACATATCAACAGAAACTTCAGATGTAGAGGGCAAAGAGGAACTAACATCCTTCATTGGTAAAATAGGAATGTGAGTGTAAGTAGGTGTAGTATTGTCTGGGTTTAGCCATAGTAACTATAGTTCGAATGGATCAGTCAAAGGTGGATTTACAAGAGAGCCATAATTGTTCACCAATGTTTCGATGGAAACCAAATCACTACAAGGAGGACTAGGTATAGAATCCATAATTATATTTTTGTCTAAGTCTTGGGTAGTGATAGGATCTATCCGAGCAAGAGATAAAATTCCACCTTGTTCAAGAGGAAAACTATAAATTCGACATGACTGACAGTTACTGGGTTCAGCTAGGGTGAATAAATGTATATAGACCAAAACAGGTTACTACAAACACCTGTAAGGCCAAACCACTTACTCAAACCAAACAACATGCACTAGAAAAGTCTTAGAAGGTAGTCACACATGAAAAAAAATTCTAGTATTATGTCTTAGATGGCCTTCCAAAAGACTTCTTATGTATAGGATCTCAACTCTGAAAATAGAGTTGTCTAGGGTGAGGTAAGGTAGAGGGATGGTTATTGCCCCATCCACCACCTATAGGGTGTTTTCCTAAGAATGGCCACTAAGGTTACCTTTGTCCCACAGGGGAGGTTGAGTCTTCGGCTTTTGAGTAGTCATCCAAAAACACGATATTCCCTGACACGAGTATGGTAGCCTTGAGAAGAATTGATCATACTTTGACCTAAGCCTAACCCTCACTTACACGGGTGTCTGGAGCACACCGGTTTTGATGGTGGGATGATGAAGGATTTTTCACTCCTTAGCTCATTTTGATAAGTTTTTTTTATGTTCTTGGAGCATTTTACACACACGCCTATCTCCAAAACCCTAGCCTAAGATAATGTTGGTGCATTAAGAGAAAAAATATGAGTCTAGTTTATTTTATTAATGCATTAATTTTATTATTTATTATTTACTCAATTGGTTAGCAGTGTGAAATTTAGATGGTGTGATAGAATCTTTGTTAGTAACACCCTACTGCAACTATATGAAAAATTATCTCTCAATTCAATGAACCTCTCAATTCAATGAATCTCTGCTCGGGGAATTGTCAACAAAAGGAATATTGCTCTCATGTAAAGGGATGCAATGATGGTATTTGAAAGGCATGCCACTACTTATTGATCACATAAATGACCCTCCAATGGGCGAGGTGGGGATTGCAGGGACAGTGACAAAATGTTGTGTAACAATGGTTCATAGTGGAATGACATATCTTAAATTTGGCTTGGCATTTAATTTTTTTATCATGACTTTCTAACCATAGACTAATATTTTTTTCCAAAATAAATTCATACAACTTAGCTAAAATGTGGCTAATCATAATGTTCACACAATTAGAAGGAATTTTTTTATCCCCACTTTTAAATATAGGTGTAATGAAGCTTTGTGTCTAGGGTTAAGAAAGCCTTGCTTCACTACCAAATTGAAGAGTTTATGTATGTGAGGGATGAAAATAGATCCTCTTTAATAAAATTCAAGTTGATAGCATTTAATGTATTTATATTTCCCATTTACAAATCACTTAATCCAAAACCTAATGTCTTCCAGATGAAATATTTTGACTTCTATTGGAGCATTCTAAACATAGTGTCCATGGTGTTTGGATATTCATACAATTTTTTAAGTTAGGAATTTAAATGCTTGAAGGAAATCAAATTATTTCCTTTAGTATTACAAATTAGAACTTTCCTCCAAAGTTCCTCGGGATTTGGCTTAGATAGGTGTAACAATTTCTCTTGATTTTTATTTATATAGTACATTTTCTTCTTTTTAATACGAGCTTTGTATGTATTTATTTTATCAATATTTAAAGTTTGTTAATGGCATCCCTTATTTCTTTTCTAGCAATTTTACAATCATTATCATAGCAAGGTTCATTGCTTCATTTTTCATTTACATGAGACTTCAATAGAGAACTTGTTCATGAAAGTAGATATGGTTGTACAGTAAATTTATGATAAAAGTTTTTTCTATTATCCTTATAGGTTAGGAGATGTAAATCTCTATTTAAATCCTTTTAGAAAATATCAATTTGAATTTTATCGAAAATTAGGTGCCTTCCATTCACACAATTCTCTTGCATGGGGTTTTTTTGCATAACAAAGTTTAGAGTTAAGGTTGATGATATATGATCAAAGTTAGGCCATGGCCACTTAAGAGGTAAAAAGTTACTATTTGGTTAGAAATAGGGGTTTCGGATATGACATAATCCACAAAACTACTAGGCCCATGGCACAAGTCATTTGGCAAAGAAAATGACATTATACCTAATTATGGGAGGCAAGATAGTAAAAAAATGACATTATATAGTGAGCATTAGTTTCAAAAAACTATAGTATGTAATTAAATGGTATGTCAATTACCATATTGCCAAGAATTAACAATACACATAACACATGAATTCATGTAGAAATTTACAAAAAACAAGATATCTAAACTTTGAGAAGTTTCAATCAAACATCACATAAAATAACATTTGAATTCCATGAATGAGCATGATGACAAGAATTAATATGGTTCTCTTTAGGAATCTAACATTGTTTTTAAGTGTGGAGATATTTGCGGCTAGAAATAAGCAATAAAACTTGAATAAATTGCAAACATCAAGGACAAGTATAAGTTCCAAGAACCTAGAGCAATGTTGAATACAAAGAATATTCGCATGCAATCAAGATCAAGAAAAAGGAGATTAAGAGTTGAAGTGTCTGGACAAGAAAGGTGGAGATGAAGCTTCACTAACAAATGAACAAGTATGGACCCTTTAGCAAGAAGACAAAATGAAAGCTTAGTTATCAAGTTATTTTATATACCATTATAAGTGTAGCTAAGACTGAGACCAACAGAGGTATCTTATTCATGTTGTGCTTTGATTCATTTCTCCAATAGGGGTATCTTATTCATGTTGTGCTTTGATTCATTTCTCCTTTAAGAGAGGAACTTGAACTTGGAATTAATGAAGAAATATAGAGTATTGTAGAATGAGTTATTAGATGTTTTTTGAGATTATGGTGTCTCACTCAAGTTGTGAGATTTATTTAAGATGCAAATCTTATTTATGAGGAAGTTGTTCCAACTCCTAAATAGATTTGTAATACCTTAAATGTATGCGCTTTCTTGCTAATAAATGTTCATTTTCTCCATTTTTTGTCTCTCCTAAATTTTAGTTTTTTCATTTTCTCCATTTTTTGTCTCCTAAATTTTAGTTTTTTTCTCCATTTTGTGTCTCTCCTAAATTTTAGTTTTTTCTCCATTTTCTGTCTGTCCTAAATTTTAGTTTTTTTCTCCATTTTGTCTATCCTAAATTTTTAGTTTTTTCTCCATTTTCTGTCTGTTCTAAATTTTAGTTTTTTTCTCCATTTTGTCTCTCCTAAATTTTAGTTTTTTTCATTTTCTCCATTTTCTCTCTCCTAAATTTTGTTTTTTTTAATGATTTAAATGAATTTTCAAATACATAAATAGATCTAGAAAACCTTTTAAATACTTAAACTTTACAAATTAAACTATTTAGACTTTAATTTATGATTATTATAAATCTCTACTAAATTTTGATAAAATATACTAAATTTTAAAATTTAAACAGATTTCACCAATTTTAAACTTTAAACAAAATTCACCAAAGAAAAATCCTTTTCCTTTTTGCTCAATTTTAAACTTTAAACAAAATTCAACAAGGAAAAATTCGTTTAAATTAAATCTCAGAAACTACTGCCCTTAAGTGCATTAAAACAACAATTAAACTGTAGATTCAAGCATTAGAATGTTATATCTTAGTTTAGCTTTCATAAATTTATTATAATCTACTTCATATATGGGACAAAAATTTCCATATATGCAATTAAAACATTAAAAATATGCAAGTAAATAGGTGGCATAAGTAGAATGAGTGTAAAAAGAAAGAAAGAAATGAAAATTTAAATGGGAAGATAATATACCTAAGGCCAATCATCTCAGAAAACTATAAACCTCTTAAAAAATTCAATTAACACTAGTGAAATTTGTTGCCAAAAAATAATCATGGGGTTTACACAATGAGGAAAAATTTGACCACATAGGTTGAGGCCCATTTGGAGACTAACTTTGCATAGGTGCAAAAGAAAAAATGTTGTATAGTTAAGGATAACTTGGCCTGTGATAGTATCAAATCAAGTGTTGAACAAGAAGGCGGCTACCTAGAAGAAAAGACCGAAAAAATACATACTTCTTAATATCAATAAAGAAATGCCAAACTATGTGGGACAAAAACAACCAAGTAGAATATTTAGAGGCTAATCTTCAAAGTTTATTAAACTGGCAACTAGGACTGCCTAGAGCTAAGCTAGCTAAACCCATTAAGTTGGCGTATACTTCTCGCAAACTTTTAAAGTAATTCCACTTTGTGTAGATGGACATATTCTCGAGTTTTATACTCAATTTATGTTTGAACGTTCATCTAAAAAATAAGTAAAAAAAAAAAAAAATTAACTCCACAACTATGTAAATTCATTTTTACATTGGAGTTTACCATAACATGTTAAATAAAATGATTGATATTTCCGATGCACAAAAGTTTCATTAGAAAATTCTCACATCGAGAACATACTTTGTTGAATTAGTTCGGCGGAGTGAGGGGAAGTGCTTCGGCCCCGAACGGAAAGACGGAACGCGCGAACGACGACGACGCCCAAGGGCCGACGAAAATTCCCGAGAATAATGAAACGATAAAAGAAGCATTCGCGGGCAATTTGTTTATAGGAATTAGTTCGGCAGACTTTTGAAATTAGTTCGGCCGGAACTTTTTGAGTACGAGTTCGGCTGAACTTTTGTTGCCGATTTTCCAATCTCGAGCAAAAATTACGTACGCCCGCGCCATACGTGTGACGTCAATCTTAACGGAATCGCGGTTCGGCCGAAATGTTACGAGTTCGGCCGAACTTTAGATTAAGTTCAGGCCGAACTATTGCGAAAAAATGTTTCGACCCCGATTCTCACAAAAGTGTAACTTGACTTCACGTTTCCGCCCAACATTAAGTTCACCGAATTGCACTTTACATGGTGGGAGAACACTTTATAAAAATGAAAAAACACCTGGTCATTAAAAAATAAGCTTGAAACTCCATTTAAAAAAAAAATTGTTGAATTACTCACATTTTAATTTTGCAAATATAAAAATGTAAAGTTCACAACTTGTTGCAAATGTGAAGTTCTATGATTGTTCTTTACATGGTATGGTGGGAGCACACTTGGTATATAATTGAAAAAAACACATGGTCATTTAAAAAGATGCATTTATAAGTACAAAACACACACATATCTAAGATATTTTATAATGTCCATCAATAAATTTTTGAAGAAAAGCATCTCAACACTAATTCATCTTTGATAGATGAATCTTGAATTTTGATGTCTCAAAACTATTTCACATGCTGAGAGATGAATCTTGAATTTTTGAAGAAGAGTGTCTCAAAATAATTCATCTTTGAGAGATGAATCTTGCATTGTTAGCATTGCCCCATATAATTCTAATTCATCTATTAATTCATCTTTGATAGATGAATCTGAATGGCATTTCCCCCCGCAATATATCAACAAACATCTTATTCACATTTTTGCAATGTCTTATACTAAAAAATTGAAATTGGCTAACAATATTGTTTGCTATTCCATGCGATTCATTGCCCTCTCCTTCTTAACTTGGTACACGCCATTCATATGGTTGCACACAAGTTGAGGTGGTGAAAAATACAATTCCATTTGATCCATACTCCATACCTATTCCCAAGCCTTCTATCAATGCAATATAATATGCCTCGTTGTTCGTTGTTCTTCGGTATATTAATTTTCCTTTGAGACGACTTTGCTAGTCGCAATATTGGAAAGCACATATGTAATCATTACTTCCCTGGGTTGGGATAGCAAAAAATATCTATGCATAATGTCCATTTTTCAACCATATTTAGTGGTTTTTATCCTGAAAAAAAAACAAATTCAATAAAAATATATTAAAAATTGACATTTATCATATTCATGGGAGAAATGATACATGCATGAGATAAATGACATGTGCATGATTTAAATAAAATTCGACTTAAATTTTATGGTATAATTCACATCTAGAAATTAGGTGTTAAATATTGCATTTCCTAGAGTTTAAGGGAGATTTATGACACATATACATGGTTCATGCATGGTTTTCATGAAAGTTTGCCTTAAAATTTATGGCAGAAATCACATCTGAAAATAACATACTTTAATAAAAGGATGAATATAGAGGGCTACCTAGTGTTTCACATTATATATTTTAGAACTTTTAGAAGTTAAGACTCAACCATAAAACAAATTATGTAAATTCTATTACTTTAGGTTCAATTTTTAGGCCTTAGAATTTTGCTTGAATTAATGGGGGAAAGCCTTGAGTTTGGGGGGATACTATCCTGTCAGATTTCAACCACTTTAGGTTTAGTTTTTATGCCTTAAAGTTTACCTTGAATTAATGAATATTTAGTTTGTGGGAGAAATGACATTTACATGGTTTGCAAGAATTATTTTATGCACTTACTAAAACAAGCGCTTGTAGGTGGTTGATGAAGTTATGTCAAAAGTCACACCTTTATGAGTTTGTGGGAGAAATGAAATAGAAATGACTACATGCCTTCAATTTTACTAAAATTTTATGGGAGAAGGGAAAATGACACATGTACAAGTTTTGCCTTAAATTGGTAGTGGTTTTATGTATATTAAAATGAAGAAATTATATTTATGTTCTAGAGATTAATTGTGGGGAATTTACTTGGATGTGTCACCTTTGAGAAAAGATGAGATCCATAGGCTACTGTTGACCCTTTACGGACTACTTGCTTTTAGAACTTGTAGAAGTTAACATTCAACGAGGAGACTAAAATCCTATGGAAGTTCAAATCTATAAGAGTTCAGCCACTTTAGGTTCAATTTTAGGCCTTAAAGTTTCCCTTGAATTAATGAGAGAAAACGTTTAGTTTGTGGGAGAAATGACATTTACATGGTTTGAAAAAATTATTTTATGCACTTACTAAAAACATGATTTAAAGTTAATGGAAAAGGCAACATGACACATGCTTTAAAAATGTTTCCTAAATTTATGGGAGAAATGACACATGTACATGGTTTGCCTTAAAGTGGTTGTGGTTTATGAATATTAAAATGAAGAACTTATATTTATATTTTTTGCGAGAGATTGACTATGGGGGCATTTACTAGATATGTCGCCTTTCGAAAATATGAGATCCGGAGGCTACAATCGCTTCTGAACTACGCATGAACTTATAGAAGTTAACATTAGTTGGCCCTTTATAGACTTTGCCTATAGAACCTTTTAGAAGTTAAGTCTCAGCAGACAGAGACTAAAATCTTGTGCGGAGTTCGGCCACTTTAGGTTCGGTTTTAGGCTTTAAAGTTTGTCTTTAATTAATGAGAAAGCCTTTAGTTTAGAAATTAACCTTATAAAATGCTTTAATATGAAAGATTAGTACTTTACCTACAAAACAATGGAATTGAAGACATATTATATATCGAGTTCTGTTATGACAAATTAGTTATGTCCTTAATAAGAAGTATGATTTAACACTTATCAAATTGTTTAATAATTTATAATAATTTCTACCTTTTGGCTTCTACTATCATTCATCCTTGATATGTGCAACAATTTAACCTCAACATCAACCTACACTATCATCAAAAATTAGTTATGTCCTTAATAATAAGAAGTATCATTTAGCACTTATAAAATTGTTTAATAATTTATAATAATTTATATCTACAATAATTTTACAACCTAACATCAACCTACACTATCATCATATCACTTTGTATCTATGTCAATCTAGATTATCTATATCTATTACATCATAAAATACTCACTTTTGTACTTTAAAATAATAAAGCAACATGGAGGTGTTAATTTGAACATTAATACACTCACTGTAACATTTTAAAGAATAAAGCAACATGGAGGGTGTAAATTTAGCTACATTAATAAAAATACGGCCATGTCAATCTAGATTATTAAAAGATCCATTACATCATATTTAACATAATGTAGATTATCTATATCCATTACATCCTAAAGCACACTCCACTTTTAACATTTTAAAATAATAAAGCAACATGGAAGGTATAAATTTAGGTACATCAATAAAATACGACAATGTCAATCTAGATTATTATGATCCATTACATCATAAAACTCTCACTTTGCATTTACATTTTTACTCACCTTGAATTTGGGGGAATCATCTATTGAAGTTCAATACATCCATGTCAATCTAGATTATTAAGATCCATTACATCATAAAGCACTCCCACTTTTAACATTTTACATTTTACTCCATTTGAGTTTGGGAGATCCTATCCAATGTAAGTTAAGCTACTTTCGGTTTTCGGGCCTCAAAGTTTGCCTTGAATTAATGGGATAAAGCATTGAGAAATGACACATGATTTAAAGTTAATGGGAGAAAGCCAATGACACATGGTTAAAGTTTTCCTTAAGATTTTATGGGAGAAATGACACATGTACATGATTTCCTTAAAGTGGTTGTGGTTTATGGATATTAAAATGAAGAACTTCTATTTAGATCTATTCTAGAGATTGGCTTGTGAGAGACATTACTAAGAATGTGTTATCTTTCATAAAAGATGAGATCTAGAGGATACCCTGACCCCTTTTACGGACTTTTCTATATAACTTGTAGAAGTTAACACTACTGTCCCAATTATACCTATGAAGTGTGTAGATAACCGTGGGAATCACTCCCATGATGCTTTACGTAGACATAGGTGTATAAGAGTGTAATAAGTTCAAAAATATGTGCTATTATTGGATATCTTTCCCAAGATCAAAATCCACTCCTTAAGTATATGTGGGGTATATAACTATCTACAAAAACAAGTGATTCTTTCAGAAAACAAGGATAATGTATGAGAAATGTGTGTACGCACATTATCTAGAAACCATAGGCAGAAATAAGGGCACTTAAGTGGTTTGAAGAAAAAATAGCACCAAGAATCTTTGAAGGAGGGAATAAGAGCGGAAATATGAGGATAAGAATAAAATAAGCACTACACATCCATGCAAGGGTAGTAGAAATAATTCTAACCATTGCAACATTGATGAGTCAGATTAAGGAGAATTATTAGATGTTTGGTATGTGTTATATTATTTATGTGAATACCCCCATGCTATATATTTTTCTAAGATTAGTGGTGCAGGAATAAAATTTGAGGAAAGGATCCCCACTTCGGGTTTCATAGAGATGAAAAATCACATGAGTGTTCGGGGGTAGTGCCCACAGCGTTTGTGGGAAAAAGTTCTCCCTTTATGATGGTTTTCATCACATGGTTTTCTCTTTTAGCATTTTTCTAGTGCATGGTAGTTTATCCCATGGTTCTATAGTTTCAGTTAAAGAACTAAAATTTTATCGATTCAAGGTAATGGATTGGTAGTTTATAATTGTCATGGGATACGGACATATATACATACACACATATGTGTATGTGTGTGTGTGTGATGGTCTAAAAATTAATATACTAATAAAAAAAATGATCTTCTCATTTTTGGTTTCTCGAGTAAATTATATGCTAATGCATATGTTTTACATTGAATATTTTATTTTATTAAGAATCTATTTAAAAAAATAAATATAAGGGCTAAAATCTATGTTTGTATCAAACTAATTTTGGTTTCAATGGGAAACTTTTTATGGCTAATGTGTTTTTTCTCCAAATGTGATAGACTGTCAAATTGGAGATATATCAAATTGATTCCTGTAGTGAAATAAAATAGTTGAGTAGTTTAAAGATATAGATGCATAAATTCAATGAGCATATTTTGAGATAATATGTTAAAATGAATGGTTGTTGGTGAAAAAAATATCGGTGGATCACTATGGATATATCTTCTTCATTAAAGGATATTTGTAGAAGGATGGACTAAGTTGGAAAGAAGGGAAAATATCACAATTATATGTTAATGCTGTGTTTTATGTTAGATATTCTTCATTTGATTAAAGATCTGTTTGAAAAAATTAACTATATAAGGCTAAAACCTCTGTTTTGTATCAAATTACTTGTGGTTTCAATGGGAAACTTTTATGGCTAATGTGTTTTTCTCGAAATGTGATAGACCCCATTGAAATGGGAGATATATCGAATTGATTCCTATGGTGAAATAAAATATTTGTGTAGTTTAAGATAGATGCATAAATTTAATGAGCATAGTTTTGAGATATATAATTCCAAATGGAATAGTTGTTGGTAGACAAATATCGGTGAATCGGTATGGATATATCTTCTTCATTAAAAGTGATTTTTCTAAAAGGATGGAATCAGTTGGAAAGAAGGGAAAATATCACAATACAATTGTGTCTCTTAGATGTTGAAGAATGTAGCTAGGTTAAGTCTTCATTATTAATATATTTTTCAAAAAGAACTTATAATTATTGTTTCCTAACAAAAATCTATAACTATTATCAAAACAAACAAAATTGTTGGGAAACAATAAAAGGCTAGAAAAGCGACAAATTGTAATTCTAATGATGAAAGAGTGAGACCTTCAATTTAGGAAGGTTGTATAGTATGTCTCTTTCGATGCACTAAAAATTTTAAGTGGACTAATATTTGGATTCTTAGTATTTATGCATCGCATTCGGTGTTAGTTAAAATTTAGGTACGCTGTTTGTACAAGATCATTGAATTGTTGTTGATGTATATTTACTAGATGAAAAATAAGTTAACATTTATGTCTATTGTTTGTACAATATCTTTGAATTATTGTTGAGTGTATGTTTATTTGATGAAAAAGCTGGGAGTTGAAATAATTTTTTTCCTTATAGCTATTGTTCTTTATTGACTACATTTCATTATCTCATTCATTTGAGTCACTAAGTCATGTTCTTTGGATGAAAAATAAGTTAACATTTATGTCTCTTGTTTGTACAATATCTTTGAATTAGCTGTGATGAATGTTCTTGGATGAAAAATAAATTTTGGAGTTGAACTAAATTTTTTCCTTATAGCTATTGTTTCTTCTATTGACTACATTTCTTATCTCATTCAGGTACGTAAGTCCTTAATAGGATCATTTCTTGTGGAAAAATAATATGTATACCTAGCTAATGTTTTAGCATTACTTACCAAATTTATGCATACTAGCATTCGGTGTTGGTTAACATTTGTATGTCTCTCTTTGTACAAGATCTTTGAATTACCTTTAATGTATGTTTATTTGGATGAAAAAATTAATTTGAGTTGAACTAAATTTTTCCTTATAGCCATTGTTTCTTCTAATGGCTACATTTCATTATCTCATTCATTCAATCACTAAGTCATGTTAGCTCATTTTATGAAGAAATATGTATACCCGGTGAGGTTTTCACATTACCAACACATAATTTATGCATACTAGCATTAAGTGTTGGTTAACATTTATATCTACTATTTGTACAAGATCTTTGATTTGTTGTTGATTTATGTTTCACGGATGAAAAATAAGTTAACATTTATGTCTATTGTTTGTACAAGATCTTTGAATTGCTGGCGATGTATGTTCTTTTGGATGAAAAATAATGTTTGGAGTTAGACTAGAATTTTCTTTATAGCTATTCTTTCTTCTATTGACTACATTTCATTATCTCATTCAACAGTTACTAAGTCATGCTTACTAGATGAAAAATAAGTTAACATTTATGTCTACTATTTGTACAGAATCTTTGAATTGTTCTTTGATGTATGTTTCTTTTGGATGAAAAAATAAGTTGGAGTTGTACTAATTTTTTTCCTTATAGATATTGTTTCTTATATTAACTACATTTCATTATCTCATTCCTTTGAGTCACTAAGTCATGTCATCTCATTTACTATGGAAAAATAATATATGCCAATTTCGAGGTTTTCACATTACCAACACGAAATTTTATACTAAAATTATACGGATAGGTTACGACCCTAATTACAATTATGAGTTCTTATGAAACTAATTGCTCTATTTTTATTTCACGTTCTTGTAAAAATTCAAAATGTGTCCCTAGATCGCTTTGAGGAGAAGTGAGTTTTAACACACCATAAAACTTTAATTGGGACTCACATTGGTGAACCATCAATTTCATTAGAATATTAACACCAATTTATATGTAGGGGTATGTGCCTATGATTCCATTTCCTAAAAATGTTTCATTCAACGACCTCTATAACTAGAGTTTTTTTAGTAAGGAACAATGCAAATTTGGAAAAAGGATTGATTTTTCAAAAAATGGCTTGAGGAAATTGCGAATAACATATTAACATACATATAATAAATACACTTATGAAAAGATTAAAAACTCAATTACGTTGCTTTATTTGAGTTTTACCTAAAAAATATTCACAATTCGGAACCAACCTACAAATCCAAGAGCAAGAGGGCGAAGCCAAAAAACAGAGTCGAACGAATAGCAAGAAGTAGACACGGACGTAGACATGGACGAAAATTTGAAATTCGAAACTGACCTACAAATCCAAACGGTAATAGTCGATAACATATTAACATGGGCCTTGCAACAGAATCGATGAAAGCTTAAAAACTCAATTATGTTGTTAAATTTTGATTTTATACCTCAAACAAAATTCACAATTCGAACCAACCTAAAAATTCGAACGACGAGCGCGAGGCCAAACAATAAGATGTAGACACGGACGTGAACGTGGGCCGTGAGTCGGAACCAACTTTTGCAAATACGGTGAGAAAGAGCTAAGGCCAAACAACAAGAAGTATACATAGACGTAGATTTAGACACAAATGCCCCAATAGACATAGAAACACAATCATAGTAGACGCAAACGATAATAAGACCAAACCTAGTTAACGACTCGGGCTTGTGTATTTATAAACTAAAGTTTGGCGAGACTATTTTAGAGTTCGGGCAGACTAATAATACGAACTTATGTTGGTGGTTTTCCAATCTCGACCAAAAAATCTATTTTGCAGCAAGTCGATACATCGTTAATGTAAACAACAAAATAATTTCGTTCGAACTAATTTCGAAAGTTCAACGAAATACGTAATAGTTCAGCGAACGTTTTTAAAAGTTCGGTAAGTTGTTGAGACAAAAATTTTCCACCCCCAAGTTCTCACAAATGTGTAACCCAACCATTGGGTTTACATTAAAAATAAAATAAAATAATATGAAATATTGTCATATTTTATTTGTAGTTAAACATTATATAGAAATAAACTATTTACCACGGTGATCAGAAGTAATATGTAAATTTTTAAAACCATACGGGGGTTACATATTCCTCTCTTAAGAAGTAACACCATCTTCGGTGTTCATTCCATCCTTTGGAACGATTTGGGTAAACTTTTTTCATCACCTCTTCAACCTGCGGGCTGAAGTGCATCCGTACACTCTAAAATGGGTGAACCTTTACGCCTCTGTAATGTGGCTTGTTCTCTCTGTTGAGAATATGTAGGGATTCTACTTTCGAATTATTTGTTAGAGTTCAACTTTGCCGACCATCACGGTGTTTATCAATACATGTTCTCATAGTTACAACATCAATTCTTATAAATTACTCGGTACAACTACACATGCATTATTGCTAAATTATATGCGAGGGGATCATACACGTATTTATTTAATGAAAAGTGAAACACATTATGAACCTTTACATAACTAGGCATGGCCAATACGATGGCTACCGGACCTATCCTTTCCGGGACCTCGAAGGGTCTACAATAGTGAGGAATTAATCAGAATTGGAACAACCATTCCTACAAGGTACCTTTCCTATGCTTAATCCCTAAATAAACGTGATCTCAGGCCTTAATTATTTTTTAGTTCTTTTATTGTATGCATAGGTCTTTTTCCGATTCTGGGAAGCTTGTAAATTATAAAAAAAAAAATTAACTTCTTGTTCCATCTCTCCTAACACGTACGAGGACCAAAATAATTTTTCTGCGGAATTGCTCGAATGGCGGGTGTTATACGATTATACCATACAAAATTCATAGGGACTCATTTTAAGCGACTCATGGTAGCTCTTGTTATAAGATAACTCTACCGGATGGAGATAGTCTTCCCATTTAGTTGGATGATTCATTACGTACATGTGTAGCATGTCCTCTACTACTTGGTTCAATTTCTTTGTTTGACGATACGTTTGAGGATGATAAAGCGATTGCTAAAATATATTTAGTGCCTAGTCCATTAAAAGAGGGATTTCCAAAGGAGCGATAAACATCTCGGTCAAAGATGGATACCTTGGGCATTCCGTGCAATTGAAAAAATCTTTGTCATAAAATGTAAGCTATATCCACCATTTTATAGGTGGATTTTACAATTATAAAGTGAGAATTCTTGCGCATTTTTTCTACTACCACCATAATGGATTCATCCTACTTCTCGGTATTTGGTAGTCGGTTATACAATCTAGCGTTATGTTTTCCCATTTCCACTCTAGAATGGGGAGGTTGTTTAATAAACCTATAGGGTGTTGTTGTTCAGCATTTAACTACGACATTCCAAGAATTTTGATAGGTATTCTATGATATATTTATGAAATACGTCGAAATATTTCCTTTTCAATCACAGAAAACAGTTATGATATCCTAGATGAGAACACGTAAGGACTTCGGTGATACTCATCGAGTAGTAGTTGTTTAATCGATGCTTGATTAGGGACATAAATTATTAATTTCCTTACTCATTGTTTCTATACACTTTTCCTAAACTATTAGTGTGTTACCATAGGTTCTAGTATTACGAGTCTCCACAAGCGTCCTCAACAAGTGGTCACGACACATCAAATTCAATATGGTGGAATTCAATTTCGTACACACATTGTATATTTTTACATAAGGCACTATGCTACACAATTTTATTTTCCTTTCAAGTGCTTTATATCGAAATATAACTCACTCAAATGCCTGCATTCCATACGGCTTTTTTAGCATTCAACATTGGTTTGCGAAGAAGTTGGTCGGACTCTTTGTGATCCATTAACGGCAAAAAAAAAGTCCCAACAAATAATGCACCCACATTTTTAATACATGAATACTTATTTAATGAGGTTCGAAGTCATAAAGAATTTGATCACATTTTTTCATGCTCCATCTTTGGGACTCATATGCTACTACCTTATCTTGTTACATAAGAACTCTACCCACTTCTTCTTGACTTGCGTCGATTACACACCACAAACTCTTTTTTTGGATCTACGACATTCAAAATTTGGGTTGAGTTTAATAGTTGTTTTAGCTGTTCAAATATTTATTTGGAATTATGTTGTCCATCTAAACGCCCTTCCCTTATTTTGTACAAAAATTTAGGGGATGCGTGATTTTGAAGATGTGAAAAATGGCGGTAGTAACACGCAAAGCCCATGAAAGATCTTATACTTGACAATGTTTTAGGAACAATACATTCCATAATTCTACGAATCTTTTCGAAGTCCACAAATATTCCTTTCGTGATATTACATGCCCCAAATCTGAATATTGTCCTTGAAGAACTCACTTGCTTTGTATTTAGCGTCACAGTTGATTCTCCCTTAAGGTTTGTAACACTCTTTTGAGGTGTTTCTCATTTTCTTCTAATTTTTTAGAGTAAATCAAAATGTCATCAATATATATGAGAAAACATTTATCTAAATAAGTTGAAAAAATGCCATGTCTAAAACTCATAATGGTAGTAGGAGCATTAGTAACGCCGAATGGTAGTACCATGAACTCGTAGTGACCATAACGATTTTAGAAAATAGTCTTACGGACATATTTGTCCTTGATCCAGTTGTTAATGCTTGAGACCAAAGATCAATTTTTAAGAAAACAAATCGTCAATTCATGTTAACGGGTATTTTTATAGTTATCTTATTTAGTTCTTGGTAGTCGATGCATGGCAGTGGTTCCATCCTTATTTTGTAAAAAAATCAATCTAGCGTCTCCCCAAGGGGATACGCTTGGATGGATATATCCTTTCTCAATGAAGCTCCTGGCAACTACATTTTAAACTCTGTTAATTTAAGAATGCTTGATATGGTAAAGGTCCTTGATATGGGGTTTGCTACTTAAATTAGTTCAATTGTAAAGTCAATGTCACTCTTGGGTGGTAATCTAGGGATTGAATCTGAAATGCGACAAAATCTTGGATAATTGAAGGTTTCAAGTGCATATATCTTATCACCAGTTTTATATCCAAAATACAACATAAATTTGGTGGTAACTAGGATACACTTTTTCTAACTTATTGGTTGTGATAGGTCGCGGTTTGATATATTTCTTAATACCTTACGACCTCTCCCTTACTCGTCATTGGTAATCGACACCTATTGCTTACGAGTCCACTACATACCAATGGCTTTCAATATACATATAGACAGGAAGCATGTTAAGATTCACATGAATATGTTGTCACGATACCTCAATCAAGAAGCTTTTACTGTTTTTTCAATTGTAATGGCTTGGACAATATATGGGCCATCCAAGGTTTTGGGAGTTAATCTTTGGGTAGCTAACATAGTTCTATAACTTTTGGGATGATGTAAATGAAGCTAGCACCGAGGAAAATTAAAATAGAATTAGAAATATTACCTTCACATTCTATCATTGGTTGTTACTCCGCCCTAACGGTCCTGTGTCCCCATGTCAATTCGAGCTATACTCCCTTGCTACATCTCCCACAGTCAAATACCTACACGAATTAGTCATCTTCTCAATTACGGCATTGTGGGAAACTATGGTAGTAGTGAGCTTCCATAGCATCCCAAACACTATAAGGTATGTTTGGCACTTGACCCGACTTTGGTTTTCTATTTGTCCTACAGTTCTAATGCCCCATGGTTGTCACGTTTCATTTCAGTATGATTTGTACATCCCTTGGTTCCCGAACTTTTTGTGCACATTTTTTGGGGGCACAAGCTTAAAATTCCTAAAATTTTGGGAGCTCCTTGGGATTTTCTTCGCCGGTTCCGGCCTTCTGACATCCCTGCGCACTTTTTATTTTTACCGGTACCACATTCTTCCTTCTTGATTGCCTCATCTAATGTTTTGGACTATCGAATGCAATTCTTTCTTTCACGAAAGGTGGCTAAACTATCAGAATCCTCTTACCTTAGATCTTATATAAAAAAAAAGGTACATATCTTAATAAAGTAGTGAGAATTGTCTTGGACATTAATCTCATTCTTGCTGTCATCGTGGAAAATGAAGAAAAGTTCTTCGTTTCAGGTATCAGAAATTTTGTTCTTTCTCCTTGGTATTGGTTGTGTATGTACTCAAAATCTGTCTGTAGGGAGCTAGCTAAGAACAAAAGTAGGACACTAAAATTGAAGGCTGCAAGTTTTATGCCATGAATAATGTTCTATTGGAAAGATCTCGGTGGTGTCTTGCTCAATTGTTTGGTTGAAGAAAGACAAACAGGGTTATGGAAAACATAAGGGAGATTAGGAAGTCACACTTTTCACGGAAGACAACGGCGAACAAAATTTTGAGGAAGCGAGGATATTATTGGCCAACTCTCTTTCAGTGTGAAAAGCACAAAGACTTTAAAATGCGCCATGAATGTCATTTTGAAGGAGGAGAAAATTGCGGCCTTTACCACCCTCAAGCCCATTGAAGTAAGTGCTCCATTTCAACAATGAGTTTGAATTTCATTGTAGGATCATCTTTATTTAATATGACATAAATGGATCATCCTAAAACAAAATACTGCCAAATGGATTGAGGCAGTTCCACTAGTGAGGCCACTGAAGTTGTCATCATTTCATTTTTCTTGAAAAGACAATACTTTGCTCTAAATTTTGGCTGTCAAACACTTTGATCACTGATAATGCAACAATTTGAAGTCTAAAGGAATGGTGACTTTTATGATAAGTATAAAGTCCTTTGGGGCACTTAATCGCATATCATCTCTTTAAAGGAAATGATAGTTAGTGAGTCCTCAAATAAATCTTGGTCCAATATTATCAAAAGGCTACTTCAAGGAAATGAACAAAGAAAAATTGGCATAAGAATTGGTTATTCACATTTTTGGCCGAATAATTAGTCAAAAAGAAATCTATAGGCATCTCCCTTTTGAGCTCGTATAGGATTGACTCTTTGTATTCCCCAACCTCTCTCACAGGTTCAGTGGTTAACTACTATGGAAGGCGCAGCGAAGATGATCATTTGAAAAATTAATGAAATGATGCCATTTACAGCGAGACTAGAGGAGGTTTTCGAACACTTTCAAGCTGCAAGAGAGAATCGAGGTAATTAAGAAAGGAAAAAATGAGACAGTTCAAATAGAGAAGTGGTGCAACAAATGGGAGCGTGAGGAAACAAAGATAAAGGTAAGCACAGAGTTTGAGAATCTTTCTGGAAAGGACCTTTCGAGAATTGTTGCATATCAAGGCCAAATGTTTTCCTTTTGAAAGAAATGAATGGAAAGATTGTCGGTGGGCCAATCAATGGTCGACTTCTCAAACGGTACTATTTTTGAAGTGTTTCTTGCTATCATATGTATCCTTTATTACATATCATTTGTTTAAATTTCATTGCAAGTGTGTCTTGTCATCATTATTCCAGTTTGGGGCAGGGTATTGAAGGCTATAAAGGCCCAGAAGGTTGTTCAGTTTGGTTTGGTTGTTTGGATTAGGTCTTTCGATTGATTTCGGTTTTGAAATTGAGTCGGACTTGAGTCGAGATTTCGGTCCTAAAATTGAGTTAAGGTTTATGGTTTTGGTTTGTGTCAAAGTTATTGACTCCATAGCCCAATGGACGAAGGCACTATCTGCTTTCCCGAAGTACGTAGTTCTTGGCACCTCCAAGGAGCTACCATCCCATTGGAGCTAATGTTAGTGTTGGTATCTTTATGCATCAAATGGGCTGATCAAAATTCTTGGTGCATTGCATAGGTCTAGTTCATTTGGCTACATTCATTAGGAGCATGGATCATCTAACGGTAGTTGCTTTTTATACATTTTCCCTCACTGTCCTTCCCTGCTGGACTGTTCCTTTCATCCAGAATGCTCTTTTCACTTTTTGTCCATAAATTTGTAAAGTCATTTATAGGGTTTTCGGTCCATTAGGTCTAGGGTTTCATCAATAAGGTATTCAAAATGCCCAATAATGGTCGGCGAGTGCATGAGGTTTTAATAAAGTTCCGGTGCTAAATAAGTTTCATCATCATATGCTTAGAAATGTATTTTTCCTCAAAACTACTGTTTTGAGAAAAATTAGGTATTTACCTTCATTTGTATAAATTTAATTTAATTTTCATGTTCTCTAATTTGTAAATAAATTCAATGGAAACCCTGGTCTATTTGTCAAACTTTAGCAACCTTGCGAGGCAAACAAAAGCAAATTATTCGGTTAATCGAGGAGGCCAAAATAGAAGCAAGCTGCCTAAAAACGAGTTTAAAAAAAAAGTGTCAAAGGTAAACATTACAAAAGTGGGTTTTGAGATGGAAAAATTAAAGACTTTGGTATATAAGTCATTTTTCATGTTGCAAGGGCTCATTTACATTTCCAAGAAGAAAGAAGTGAGAAAAGGAGAAGTCGTGATTGGAGAAAGGGAGCGGTTGAAGGGAAATTGGCAAGTTTCGGTGCGGTGACGCATTGGGTAGTCGCGTGTGCCTTATAACGACATGACGCATTGGGTCGGCCTCCCACGGTGTTGAAAATACACCGGCGTGATGCATATATCTAGCGCGGCACGTTGGGTTTTTGGCGCGTGGGAGCCGCAAGGCATTTTCACCACGATTCCATTCAAAACTTCAAATTTGCTCGGTCTCCTCGGTCTAAAGTAAGTCATAAACTTTTCCAATGCCAATGAACGTGTGTTTTATGATTTTTATGAGGATTTAATAAAAAAAATTCAAACCCTATTTCCTTGCTCAAAAATGATAGCCTAAGGTTTGTACATTATTTTTTGTGGCCATCACTCCTCACTTTTCCCTCACTTCATTTTTTAGTTTCATCCTTGTTCCCTATTCCCCCATATCCTAAATTCATCTATCCTATCATATTCCCATTATCCCAAAAGCACAGAAGCCCATCCACTAAAACCCTTTCATTCCCCAAATTCCAATTGGCAACATCCCAAATTCCCCTTATCCTCTCCCTTCAAAAGTCTCTCACACTTTCTGCTTGGCCGACCAAACCAAAGACACCTAAAACCCCCTCATACTCATCTAAGAAAACACAAACTTTGGAGAAAACATGGACACGAGGATTCTCATAGGAGATGAAGAAATACACATTGACTCTCAGTAAGATTTCATGTGCACCAAGGACCTGCAAGAGTGGTAAACATGTACGGAGGAACCTACTTCGCCTTTGAGCTGAGGCCTTGTTACTAAAAACAATAAATACGGACATTTTACTATGAGTATGAGCTTAGTATTACTCATACTTCCTCCTTTTGCAAGTCTAACATATCAGCTCCTCATGTCAAGCTTTCAAAATCAGAGAAAAGTTCCTAAAAATCCCCTAAACATTTGTATCGCACTTTCTCTATTTATTTCCAGCGGTCCCGCACCTAAAGTTCAGCCCTCCTGTGGAACCATACCGCACTTTCTTTGTGTTATGGGTGCGGACCTCTGTAAAACTCAAAAAGGCGAGAAATTCAGACAAAAAAGTGGATTTCAGATGAATTCTAGAAGATTCTAAATGGGAATTTTCGGGAATGGATACGCTTTGAGAAGGTTCATGCATCCCTCACTTGATGGAGCTAACCCCTTGATGTAAGGAGCTAATCCCTTTGAAGGAGGATTCTATCCATTCATATTTGGAACAGAAAACCTCCTCTTTTCCACTATAAAAAGATGCCTTGGGTAGCCTCAAAGGGAGTTCAAGCTTAAGATATTTGAAGTTAAATGCTGTTGAGATTCAGACTCAGTTAACTAAGACTTTTTGTGAGGTTAAATCACTCATCTCTATTTGTCTTGGTTCAAAGAGTGAAATGCTTGTCAAATTAGAAGAGATTCCTGCTTCGGACCCCGGGAGGAGCTGCATGACATCAAGGCACAGGTTGTAAAGGTTTTCTTTATTTGAAGTTAATACAAATATACTCATTTCTCTCATTAAACTGTCGATTCATGGTTTATTTCATAAATTCCTTGATCATTATGATGAGTATGGTTTATAATAATGTCTATACAGGTGCTGTGTAATCTTTTTGCTTGTTTGTGACTGCAGATTCACGAGGAACGTTCTTTCAAGTGCACGGGAAGGACTTCAACGAGATCAAGCAAGCGCTAGATATAAGGTAGGCCTTACACCTATATAGCATTCTTATGAATCTTATATACTTAGAGAGAGATTAGTATAATTGGTTGTTTGTTGCTAGTTACTTTTAGTACTAGAGAGATCGGTCTTGTCCGCAAGACGGATTAATCTACACAACAAAATGGCGACTCCACTGGGGAAAGAACTTGTTGTTTTTGGTTCTCTTTTATTTTTGATTTGAGGAAACATTTTTTCCTGGTTTTTGATTGATACATATCTGTCTGGGTAATTTAGATTTTCCCTGTTTTTGAAAATTTAGAAATATTTTAAGTTTTTCTATAATTTTTCCTAGGACCGCACTCTGCCTTAGTTCGACAGTGCGGGCAGGTTCGCACTTTCTGTAAAGAATACAGTGCGGGACCGCACCTGTCAACACCGGTTGCCTGCGGACCCTGTAAAAATTTTGGAAAACCTCTAGATTTATTTCTCTAGTTTATTTTTAGCTTTTTGGTGTCTGCCCAGACTGATTATTGTTTCTGTCAAGAATTTTTTGTGAATGAACTCCAACAGTGTTGATGTTTTGATGATTTTCTAGAAGATTTTGCAGTTTGGATTGTTTTTTCCACTTGGTCTTTGTAGCGATTCGAACTTTTGACAATTTGCAGTATCTCAGATTACATTGATCTCTTTTTGTCTTTTGAATCCGACCTGATTGTGAAAACATCCTTTATTAAGAAATTGAGCCTTTTTGCTTCTTTGCAAGTCTTCGAAAAAACTTGATTGAAAGTCTTGAATTTCATTTTTATAAAAAAAAACATATTTTGAGTGTTTTTGATCTGTTTGTTATTATGAACGAATAGATTCTTAGTTTGCTCAACAACTAAGGAAAACATTCTTCAAAAAATCTTAAATTTTTTACTCGATTTAGATTTTAGATCTCAAGATTAGATTTTGTAGTTTTGAGTAGTTTTAATTTTTGTAGCTTTCTTTCGAAGGAAAACTGTTTTGTAGCTTCTAGTTTGGAAAGGAAAAGGATTTTTCTTATGAGCTTTGATAGTTTATTAAAAAGATAGTACTTTCTTTCAATCATTTTTTCATGTTTAAAGAAGGAATTAAAAGGATTGCATTCTCCAAATCTTTCTTTAGATAGCAAGTTCATTGAAAGAAAAAGAATTGAATATCATTCGTAGGTGCATTTTAGTGTTTTTTGGAAGTCGAGTCTTCACATCATCCAAAGTTTCATTTCTGCATCCATTGACTTAAGAAACAACTCATAAAATTAACGCTTAATTAAAATTCATCTAGTAATCTTTTTATTTCTAGGGCTCTTATCACCAACATAGCTTAGGCTAGTATCTTGGAGTAGGGAGTAATTAACTCTCCAAGATAGCTAAAATAAACAAGTAGACGAATCTTGCAGTAGGAAGAATTCCAATTGTTGCATGTATGCTCTGGGAAGCTCCTCTTAAAGGAGTCAAGCACGAGATCATATCTGAACCAGTGGGTTAATCAATCCTTCCTCATTGGGAACGATAGAAGATATACACGTATTAAAAACGGTAAACCTCGGATAGACCATTGTCAAGGAGCCAGGGGTCACTTGTCGGTAAACCTTGGATTATTTCAAGGAGCCTTCAAGGGGATTGAGCTTTGTTACTCTGCCCTTGCGTGTGTGTCGGATCGTAGACTGTTCCCCCAGGTATATTTGTTTCGGTTGGTAACCTTAGTGGCCATAATCTTTAGGATTCTTTCCTAAGGTGACGGTGGAGGGAAGATCCCACTGTACCTGGAACAGACGTCGGCTAGACTCACTTGGACTCTCCAGAGGGTTATCTTCACTCGAGATGGTATAGTGGAGAAACTTGCACTGGTCTGTTTCATTAAGCAGGTTGTCGGGGTAACTGTTCCAACCGCCCTTTTCGTGTTAAAATTATACTAAGTTGGATTTCATCACCAACTAGTGTTTTTAGTACGGAAAGTTACCTGTTTGTGTGTGGTTTGAACTCTTATATTTTTAAGCGAATGATTCAATTGTTTGTTTCTTAGATACTTTAGGTGTTTTCATTGAAATTTTTCTTTGTTTGCGTGTGATTAGATAATTTTTAATCGTGGCGGAATTGCCGAGACAATCCCGGAGAATACAAGGGAAACCCCCTGAATATTCACCAAGTCAACTTGAAGGGCTTCGTGCTCTGGTAGCATCCAGTAGTAGCAGAATTAGATCAACAGAAATTGAAAGTTCAGCTATAGTTATACATCCTGATCATCAAATACCTACAACAGAATACATTCAAGAACCGATTTCAGTTTCTGAAGTTACTGAAAGTATTTCTCCTTCTGGTGAATTATCTGACGAACCTGAAACTGAATCTTCTGTGTTAGAAACATCCTCAGGATTTATCACACCAACTTCTAGCGATCCAGGTTCACCTAGGGTAAGAAATATCATTACAGACAATATTCCCTCTGGACTTATTTCTATTGAAAAACTTATGAATCCAGACGAAGACATATCTCTTCCCGACTCCCCTCAATCGTTAAATCTTAGGGAGCGTGAATCTATTTTCTACAGCCCCATTCGAACTAATCCTTGGTATCTCTCTTTAACTAAATTTTTAGAGAATCCGGGTCTTTCTTTTTATCCACCTCGAATTCCGTTTCATCCTACACCCAGAGGTTATTATCCATCATCTTTTATGGCTGGAGAGTCATCCATGTTTTCTCAAACGCCTGAATCATTTTTACATGGTGGTCCTTCTGTTCCTTCAGGATATCAGTCTTTGTCTGGTACTTTCTCGGGAGCAACTCCTCAACCCATCGAAAACGTGTTATCATCTGGTCTTGATGGACTTAAAATTGAAACGTCGAATGCAGAACAAATTTTTATGATGTCTGGTAATATTCCAAATCCTCAAACTCAAGGCAGTCAGTTTCCTTCTGAGGGGCAACCTCAGGGAACTCAGTTACCGCCTGGGGGGCAACCTCAGGGTAGTCAGTTACTGCCTGGGAGGCAACCTCAAGGTAGTCAATTACCACCCGGGGGACAACCTCAGGGTAGCTTTTTCCCAGTACAAACTATGGAATCATATTATTTTGGGGGGCAACCCCAAGGACAGTACATACCTCAAGGGCAGTACATTCCTCAAGGTCAACCCCAAACACAATATGCTCCTCAGGGTCCTTATCAACCCCAACTTCACTACGTGCCTCAGGGTTATCAATATCAAGGGAAGTACCCAATTCAAGGTTACCAACAGCCTTCTGGTCAACCATCTTTTCAAGGAACCGGAAATTTACCACTTACTAATCAACCCTACGTTCAACCAGGTTTTGGTCCTTACGTTCAACCTTCTATGGGACAATACCCCGGAACTATGGTGTTGGATCCGTCCCAATATCAACAACCTTTGCAGCCTAATGTGAAGTTACCTTATCAACCTGGCCAGCCATTGGTTTCTGGTTCAACCCAGCAACCTGTTCAGCTAGCTATTCAAACTCCTGCACCTAGTTCAGTTCAGCAGATTGGGCCTAGTACACCTCAAACTCCACCTCAAACTTATACAACTGTTGCAACGTCTGTTCAACCTGTCACACCTATTTCTGGAGTGTCTGTAGCCCCGAGTTCGGCTACCCCTGTATCCGTACAAATCCCTTAGGTCTCTATACCTCAGTCAGGACCTTCAGTCCAGACTTCGGTTCAGATACCTATAGGACGAACCGGTACAAGTACAGTTGTTACAAGTCAACCTCAATTTACGTATCAACGTACTAGGGATAGCCGCAATTCGGTCCCTATGTACAGAATCCAAGCTATCAGTATCAACCGTACCCTGGTTATACTTATCAGCAACCTCAGTATGGTCCGGTTCATGCTAGTTTTCCGGGAGGTTACACAATACCTAATGCAAATCTGATTTCTAGTTATCCTAGGTATCCACCTCCTAGATCTGCTCTGGCTTCTCAAGGTTTTCGCGACCCTAACCGTCAATTACCGTTTATCGCAACTTTGGACTTACCTGATTTGACGTGCCTTACAAATGATCCTATTTTTTATTATCAGAACTGGCCGCCAATGCCTCATAAGTTGCCCAGTGATATACCAAAATTCGAAGGTAAGTCAGGAGAGGATCCATCGAATCATTTTATGACTTATCACCTTTGGTGTGCATCTAATTCAATCATTGATGATTCGATTCGCTTACGTCTTTTCCAAAGAACCCTTATAGGTCTTGCTGCCAAATGGTACATTGAGTTACCACGCAACTCGTTTCATAATTTCAGTCAGTTAGCAACAGCTTTCTTGACTCATTTTCAGTTGCCTGTCAGATACAACAACGGCACAGAATTATTAACTTCGCTAAAACAATCTATGTCCACGTATATTTCTGATCATATTCATGAATGGTGACGTAGACGACGTTTGGTGAAAGTTTATATTCCGGATCAAATTTTGGCAGAATGATTTGTTAAATCATTGTTACCCAAGATCAATGAAGATGTAGCTAAGGCTGGTGTTGTTACTGAAGAGCAAGTAATTGCTCAAGCTCAGTTCCTTGACCTCGTTTATACGCAGTCAGGTACTCTACATGAAAAAATCCCAGACCTTCCAAAACAAGGTCAAATAGTTGCTGCTCCTTCAGGGTCTCATGCCGCTGACGGTATGATTGGTACGGTCAATTCTAAAAGTAAGAAGAAATTGTCAAAGAATTCTTCTCCAATTATAACTTTACCTGATTCCACGAAAGGATAATCTTCTCCCGAAGTTTCCGCCGACATTCATGTCGTTGAAACATCTACGACAAAATCAAAATCCGGTGGTAAAAAGAAGGGGAGGAACAAAAAAAATAAGAATTCGAAAGAGAAAACTGATAAAGATGAATCCAATGACAAAAAACGTAAACCTCGTTATCCTTGTTTCATTTTTGAACAAGATCATTTCACGAAAGAATGTCCATATCGAGATGAAGTTACGAAATTCGTTAAAGGATCGCAACAACCTGCTGTCTTGAAGGATCCTTTTCCAATTCAAGATAGTAAGATGATTGGTTCTTCCTCGACTACTTTAGAAGAGCCTATTATGATGATGTCTCATGTAAGGATTGCGACGTGATCGCAAGATTACAATTCTAAGAATCCTGTTGATGGCAAAGAAGCAGAGTCCTCTAATGCGAATACATCAAATACACCTCCTCCTGTTTCCGATCCGCTACAGATCGAGAAACAAAATCCAGACTTAATAATCAAACTGCCTGCTAAAGGTTTTCTTCGTAAATTAGCTTTCAACCCACATGCGAGAGCTGCTCAGAATTACAACATTGTTGAAGACCTAGCTGTTTCTCCTTCAGCAATGTCGGCTTTGGAAGTGCTGCAATCGTGTCCAGCACAACGTAAATTATTATTGTCTGCCATAGGAGCTGTCGATGTTCAGGATTCTAACCTTATAATCTTCAATTTAGAAAATAGTACACCTCGTCTTCCCCACCAAATGGCTTTCCAGATTCCAGTGTTAGTAAAAAACAGACCTATTTTTCGGACTGTGATTGATGAGGGAGCTTCAATTTGTATTATGTCGATTCAGTGTTGGAAATCACTAGGATCTCCTACACTTAACCAATCCCCTACAATTCTAAAGGCTTTTGATGGTCGAGGTTTTCAACCTTATGGTATTTTGCAGGATTTACCCATAGGGGTTGAAGGTAAAATCGTTAATCTAGATGTGGAAGTGGTTGATGCCCCTCTAGATTATAACCTTCTACTGGGTCGTAGTTGGTCCTATGCTATGACTGTTATTGTCTCTTCAGTCTTTCGACTTATAAAATTCCCATATCAAGGAAAGATCGTGAAAATAGATCAGTTAACTTATTTCTCGTCCGACCCAGCCTCTACAGAAACAATCCAGCATGTTGGTAAAACCGCTATCCCTTATAAGGATGTTGGAGTAGGTTTGATTAAAGATTATGGTTTACTAGGAACTTTTTCCTTTCCTCCTCCTAATGTATCGCCTTCTACTGCAAGTATTCACATGATTTCGTCAAACACTGTTATGTTTGATGATCCTTGGATTATACCTTCAGAATCCGAGATAGATTCATTTGATGGCGTGATGCCTTTGAGTCCATTTGAAATTGCGTACCAGCCTGTACAGTCTTTTTCCGACCCCTTTTCAATCGAAGTTGATCCAATGAATGTGATCCAAGAGGAATCACTTTCTATATCTAGTTCAGTTACAACGACATTTCCTGAACTTGTTCACACAGATGAGCAAATTCGTGAGTTTTTGTCTATTGATGATTTACCATGGGAAGATCTACATCACCGATCTTCATTTTTACCTGAATTAGATCATTTTGAAGATGATTTCTCTTCAATTGTTACTACTGAATATGCCAAGGAACCTCAGAATCCATTGCAAAATCTCGATTCTGAGTTAAATTTGGAAAATATATCTAGAACGGTTCCAATTGACATTTCAGTAAAACCAGGAATAATTGAAAACATTCATATAGGTGCTTGTTGTACAGATGAATAAATTCAGACTTATAAAGCCCTATTTCAAGAATTCTGTGACGTGTTTTCCTGGTCTTATGAAGAAATGCCAGGAATTGATCCATCGATCGTTGTTCATGAAATTAAGACTTACCTGGATGCTAAACCTGTTCGTCAACGATTACGTCAAATTCATCCTAGAAAAGCTGCTGCTATAAAAGCTGAAGTTGAAAAATTACTTCGAGCAGGATTCATTTATCCAATTCCCTTAATGGATTGGGTATCGAATATTGTTCCTGTGACTAAAAAACAAGGAACGATAAGAGTATGTATTGATTATAGGGATATTAATCGAGCGTGTCCAAAAGATAATTATCCAACTCCCTATATCGATCAAATAATCCATGATTGTGCTAGCAGTGAATTGTTTTCCTTCATGGATGGCTTTTCCGGCTACAATCAAATAAACATACTCCCTGCTGATCAACCCAAAATAGCTTTTATTTGTCCATGGGGAACGTTTGCCTATTGTAAAATACCTTTTGGACTAAAGAATGCTGGAGCAACTTTTCAACGGGCTATGTCTTATGCATTTCATGACATTAAGCACATTGTCCAGCCTTATCTCGATGATCTACCTGCTCATTCATTACGTAGGGCTGATCATCCCACTCATTTACGAGCAATTTTTATGAGATGTAGGCATTATCGGATAAGGCTGAATCCGCATAAATGTTTTTTCTGCGTAGAATCGGGTCGATTACTGGGATTTGTTGTCTCCAAAGAAAGCATTCGCATCGATACATCGAAGGTCGAAGCCATTGTTAAATTGCCTCCTCCTTCGACTTTACGCCAGCTCCAAAGTTTGCAGGGGAAAGCAAAATTTTTACGTAGATTTATTCCTAACTATGCCGAGCTTACAAAGGGTTTTACCCGGTTGTTAAAACAAGACATTCCGTTCTTTTGGGACGAGATCGCTGATCGATATTTTGATGCACTTAAACACGCGTTGACCCATGCACCGTTATTGCATCCTCCCAACTACAACCAAGATTACATTTTGTACCTCGCTGCTTCTCATTCCACTATTGGGATGGTACTAGTTCAGGAAGATGAATCTCACAATGAACATGTGATTTATTATCTTAGTCAAAATCTGCATCCGTCTGAAATCAAATATACACATGTGGAGAAATTGGCCTTGGCAGCTGTTCAAGCTGTTCAACGGGATGGTACTAGTTCAGGAAGATGAATCTCACAATGAACATGTGATTTATTATCTTAGTCGAAATTTGAATCCGACTGAAATCAAATACACACATGTGGAGAAATTGGCCTTGGCAGTTGTTCAAGCTATCCAACGTTTTAGACATTACATCTTGTTACGTAAAACCACAGTAATTTCTGATTGCAACCCTATGATGTATATTTTGAACAGACAATTGCTAGGGGGCAAATATTCCAAATGGATAGTTATCCTGCAGGAATTTGACTTGGAATTTGAAAAATCCAAGGCAAAGAAATCTTTGGTATTTGCGGAATTGATGTGTGATTTCCCCTCTACTGATATTGAAACAGTGGCAGAAGAGTCCATTGCGGACGAATCTTTGTTTCTTATCAGTACGCTTGATCCATGGTATGGGGATATTATTGTGTATCTCCAAACCCAATCTTTTCGGCCCGAAATTTCACGAACTCAGCGACGGAAAATACGCTTCCAATCCCAACAATATAATATCATTGGTGATACACTTTATCGACGAGGAGCGGATTCTGTTTTCCGACGTTGTCTAACTCATGAAGAAGCTGAAAAGGTATTAAATGACTGTCATTCTGGAGCATGTGGCGGTCATATGTCTGGGTATGCCACAACCCAAAATATATTGCGTGCAGGTTATTTCTGGCCAACGTTGTTCAAAGATTGCATTTATGCGGTTCGGAAATGCCACAACTGTCAATTTTTTTATAGAAAAATGCGCGCGCCACCCGCTCCTCTTCACCCTATAATTGTTGTTGGTCCATTTGCAAAATGGGGTATCGATTTTATCACATGTAACCCTCACTCGGCCGGGGGGCATGCCTATATTATTCTCGCAGTAGATTATTTTATGAAATGGGTCGAGGCGATGCCTACATATTCAGCTGACGGCAAGACTGCTGCAACATTCGTATTTAATCACATAATTGCTAGGTTCGGTGTTCCTCAAGCTATTATTACGGATCATGGAAGTCATTTTCGGAATATCATGATGACTGAACTAACAGAACAACTTGGCCTGCGCCACGATAGTTCCACTCCGTACTATCCACAAGCAAATGGCCTGGTTGAAGCCATTAATAAAGTTTTAGTCACCATGATAAAATGAATTATTGGTATTCATAAGACGAATTGGCATTCCATGTTATTTTCAGCGCTTTGGGCATATCGAACCTCAGTCAAAACATCAACGGGTTTCACTCCTTTTCAACTGGTCTACGGTTTGGAAGCTGTGCTGCCGATTGAATGCGAAATACCGTCACTAAAATTAGCCGTAGAATTACTTCCAGCTACGTCTGAAGAGGAAAAACGTTTCTTGTACTTAGCCCAATTAGATGAGAATCGATGAAGTGCTGCAATAGCAAACGAGGCTCATGTTAAAAGGATAAAAACTCAGTATGATAGAAATGTGACCCCTCGAAATTTTTCAGAAGGAGACCTAGTTTTACTTTATGATCAAGCTAATGACAAGCTAGGAGCTGGAAAATTCGTGCCTATGTGGCATGGTCCTTACATTGTGAAACGAAAGTTAGCAAAAGGGGCCTATGAGTTAGTAGATTTTGATGGTGTCCCTTTAGATAAACCCAGAAATGGGCTTTATCTAAAGAGATATTACGCTTAAACAAGGTGTGGAGATTTTTTGTTAGTTTTAGATTTCTTTACTGTTGGTGTGTTTTAGATTAAAAAGTGTGCCTAGTTTAGAAGTGTGTTTGTCACTATGACTGCTTATCTGAGTTTTACTCTTGATATTGCAGATGTCGACGTCTCTTCAAACCTACATTGGTTTTGCTGATGGTGCTTGTCGTAGTACACGGAACATTTCTTTCGCAACTTGGGTTATCTATTCACCCTCTGACGAGTTAGTATCCATGCATGGGGTAAGCCTTGGTCAAACAACAAATAACATTGTCGAGTATAGTGCAGTGATTGAGTTATTATCTGAGTCCATATCATTTGGAATTCGGAGTTTGATTGTAAGGTTGGATTCTGAACTTGTTGTATTACAGCTTAACAAGGTTTATACCATTAGAAATCCGGTGTTATTACGGTTATTTTTGAGAGTTCGTCTCTTGGAACGTGAGTTTGATTATATTGAATATCAGCATATTCCAAGACATTTAAATACATTAGCAGATTCAATTGCTTCTAGTATGATAAATAGACATTTGCAATAATTAAAAGCAGTAAAACAAACAACATTCACATATGTATACAGATAGCCGTCAAAATAGTGATATATATCATAGGAGTGTGTTCAAAAAATATACATCGTCTTCGATCATAGGTTGGAAACACCTTATGATCGACAAAAATGATAATACAAAAGTACAAAAATGAGTCTACGCGATCATCCCATCACTGATGATGATCTCGATAAGAAACAACTGCTCGGGCCACCCTGCATAGGAACCTCCTGAAAGGTCCTAGGACTCCAATCACATATCTTTGTAGCCTGAGAGGAATATCATCTATACTGGTCTCTGGTATATCTAGAGTCAAGCGCTCTAGATGATGCTCCAAATCAGTCAAAATCTCTACTGATTGGCCTGCTGGGGCTGGTGCGGGCGCAATTGGTTGTCTCCTCTCGAAAGGTTGGAGATGAGCTGGTCGTTGTGGACCCACATCTGTATTCAAAAAACTTTTGGTTATTAGTTTTTTTTAAGACGATAAAAAATTTAAAAAAATAAATAAATAGCACTTAGTAAATGTTGAAAAATAATTTTACCTGAATCATCCCACTGTTCCCCTGCCGGGAGAGACATCTCTCTATCACCACGGAAATCCATCCCGGCATACAGAAAATCCTCTATAACAAAAATTTGGTGATCCAGCCAATGAAAATGTGAAGAAGGGAATCGTACAATCTCAGTGCCCTCAATAGCATGACGGGCCATCAGCGCGGACCAACGAACCATTCTCGGTTCTCGAGGTCGACCGGTACCAACGACAATACTTTGTGGAGCTAATAGGGGGATCCTCTCCAGATCAAAGGAAACGACGATGGATCCGTATCCAAATTTTTTCAGTTTCCCAGTTTTTGCTCTGGTAGGTTGGCCTTTTACATTTGCCAACACAGCTTCACACCAGTTAAAGATAGTGCCGCGAAAACAGTCCACTGCAACACGCATTTGGGAACCAGTAGCCACATGAAGCGCGGCACTCCCACACAGTTTGGTAACAGTGAATGCTATAACCTTCAGTTCAGGACGGATGATATGTTTTATGTCAATCCGTTTGTCCCGAGGATTTTCCTGATCATTGCAAAATTAGAGTTGAAGACTAGTGACAGTCTGGCCACCTGGCCTAGTCCCAAACAAGGATACATGTTCGCCTCTCTTGGACAAACCAGTCAAAAAGTATATATCCTCCAGCTCAATTTCGAGCCGCTGGCCACCAATGAAGAAACACTGGTCCTCCACATGCCATCTGTCTACCAACCATGTTAAGAGTTCCACTTGTGCCCTCATGCCAGAGATGGCCCAGAATTTGTATAAGCCGCATGCTTTTAATGCCCTTTGTGTGGGCAAATGAAGTATTGCAGCTTCATCCACTTCCTCATGCTCCCTTTCTCGCCAAATAAGCATCTTGTTAATCCTGCAACATAAAATAAGGCAAGTTAGAATGATTTCATTTTAAAAAATTTGGCAGAAAAATGAGAAAACCGTGTTTTAAAAGTGACCGCGCGGGTACCGCACCCGTTCTTTGTAAACAGAGCGTAGCTCCGCATGCAAGATGTGTGCCGGGTGCGGTACCCTCGATTTTTTCCCGTTCAGAAAAAATCGGGGTCCGCAGGTAACCTGTGTCCCACCCGCGGACCCCGCGGGCGCATTTTTGAACCATTTTTTGCCCTAAAAAATCAAACTAAAGCCTAAAAATGAATTTCAAACGGATGAAAAACAAGATAAGGAGGTCGTGGATTACCTGGGGCTGACGATTTTCGATTCCAGCGGTTGAATTTTCCAGAATCTTCACGGGAACTTTTTTATCCAAAAGCTTTTTACTTTTCACTCTCCAACTGAACGATAAAAATGAAATAGAAAAAGTCCTTTTTATAAGTTTTTTCGAATGAATGAATTTTTAATTTGTTTATTTTTCACTTTAAAAGGGTATTTTTTGAAAGTATTTTTACTTATCTTAAACAGGTATATGTAATGTTTTGAGTTTTTGTGCAGAAACAGGATTTTTCAGGTGAAATGATCGTTTTTCAAAAGAGCATACTTTTATCACTTTTTCGGACTCTTCCAAAAAAATTTACGAAAAAGCGAAACCTTGGAGTCCTCTTTTAAGCCCTTTTCGGACTCTCTAAATATGAAAAGATCGCCGAGCACTTGACTATTCGAACTCGTTAAAGTAAATGAACAGTCGTCCCTTCAGTATAAGTTTACCCCTTTTACGGACTGAAACGAACTATTTACGAAAAAGGTATACGTTGACTAAATACGGTCAATAGAGTTCTCTCCCGCATTATTTTATCCTTTTTCGGGCTCGAGAGACTAAATTTACGAAAAAGAACACCCATGGAGTTTTCTTAAGTTTTTCTTCTGACTCCCTAAAACTGAAAAACACCGAGTTTCTCCTATACTGGACTCGTTAAAACTTAACAGTAAAGGACCTGTTTAATTTTCAACAGGAACAGACCACTCCTTCTTAGGGTTCGAATTTTAAACTAAGTTGGACTCATCCGAAGGATGAGCTTATAACCAAGCAAATGTTATCCTCCTCAAGCTTGTCAAAAATAAAGAGGTACTTGCCAGAAATGGTGGGGGAAAAGAGAGAAAAATGGGCGTGTTTGTTATATTTTAAATTGTCCGAAAACTCAGTCGACCACTCTTGGACACGACACTTATATTCACCTGGGTTGGGAAATCCTTTGCCTAACAGTTAATCAAACCACATTGAAAATTTTCAGCCGGTTTCTGGGTATTAGCTTTGGGTCAATTGTCACCAAGCCATCTGCAGTGTCGTTATGTGTCCAAGAAAACAGTTCAAATAAAACCATTCATCTGCAAAATATCTGTCATCCATCTTTGACCATCCCTGAGTCAGTCCTTGCCAATATATTTTCAAAACTTGATCTATGATTTCGTGTTGTGGGATTGCCTACGACAGATCACTTTCTATCGACATTAGCATATTATCTAGGAAGTTGATCTAGAAATCGTCAGTACCTTGAAATCTGCATGCCTCAATGGCAAGTTTCTCGCCTTCGACGACAGGTTGCATCATTAACCTTCGATCGAATGATTTCGTGAGATGTTCGACTTCAGCTCATTCATTCACATTTCATGGATTGTACTGAGTACTTTGAGAGCCATTGACATTACTGGTGGTTTCTCTCACACTTGTTAACAGTTTACATCATTGACTGGTAATCAAGTGGTTTCTACCATGTTCGACTTTGACACATTCATTCACATGGATAGAATCGTACTAGTTCGAGATGCGGAAATCAAGACCCTGGATCTAGTTTCCACCATCCAGGCTGCGAGGAATTTTGTTGTCATCTATACAGTAGACTATTGATAAACAGATGGTTGCGCCCATACTGTGTCTACATATATCTGTACTATGATGTATTCAAAATCATTCCTGTATCAGAACGATTTCAGTTAGTTAGTTTTATTCTGAGTATGGGAATGCCTACCTCAGTGATGACATATACATGTATATATTTTGCATTGAATTTTTTTACAGGTTCCGACTGGGGTGTCCACAGGATGATCTTTGAAATGATAAAGTATTGCACTCTTCATATATGACAGACCACAGCTTCATCTATTCCAGACTTTGCACTTTAGGGGGCAATTTGTTACACTGAAAACTGTCACCTTGACATTTTACCATGAATATGAGCTCATTATTACTCATACTTCCTCCTTTTGCAAGTCCAATATATCAGCTCCTCATGTCAAGCTTCAAAAACAAAGAAAAATCTCTAAAATCCCCTAAGAATTGGTATCGCACTTTCTCTATGCATTCCCTGCGGTCCCGCACCTAAATCTCAGCCTGCCTGCGGAACCATACCGCACGTTCTTTGTGTAATGGGTGCGAACCTCTGTAAAACATAAAAAGGCGAGAAAATGAAGATAAAAAGTGAATTCCAGGTGAATTCTAGAAGATTCTAGACGGGAATTTTCGGGAATGGATACGCTTTGAAGAAGGTTCATGCATCCCTCACTTGATGGAGCTAACCCCTTGATGTAAGGAGCTTATCCCTTTGAAGGAGGATTCTATCCCTTCATATTTGGAACAAGAAACCTCCTCTTTTCAACTATAAAAAGAGGTCTTGGGTAGCCTCAAAGGGAGTTCAAGCTTATGATATTTGAAGTTAAATGCTGTTGAGATTCAGACTTATTTAACTAAGACTTTCTGTGAGGTTAAATCACTCATCTCCATTTGTCTTGGTTCAAAGAGTGCAATGCTTGTCAAAGTAGAAGAGATTCCTGCTTCGGACCCCGGGAGGACCTGCACAACATCAAGGCACAAGTTGTAAAGGTTTTCTATCATTTGAAGTTAATACAAATATACTCATTTCTCTCATTAAACTGTCTATTCATGGTTTATTTCATAAATTCCTTGATCATTATGATAAGTATGATTTGTAATAATGTCTATACAGGTGCTGCTTAATCTTTTTGCTTGTTTGTGACTGCAGATTCACGAGGAACGTTCTTTCAGTGCACGAGAAGGACTTCGACAAAATCAAGCAAGCGTTGGACATAAGGTAGGCCTTACACCTATATAGTGTTTTTATAAATCTTATATGCTTAGAGAGAGATTAGTATAATTGGCTGTTTGTTGCTAGTTACCTTTTGTACTAGAGAGATCGGTCTTGTCTGCAAGACGGATTAATCTACACAACAGTTTTAGAAAAATGTCAAAAATACAGTTGCCTCAGGAGAATTGATGCACCTCTGAAGTGACCTTGGGAAAATCAGGATTTCTCCTAGCTTGGTTGGCCAAATGACTTTCTTGATGAGTCAAATGATAAATAGACACAAAGATATTTCTAATGAGCAATCATGAGCTCAATTTGGAGTTGAGGAAGACCTTCAAAAGTTGGCTGCAACAGCACTCTACCTTGAGGCATCCTCATTTTGCACATTTGAAACGTATTGGGAGATTTGATTTTTGAAAGGTAAAATGAACTCCAAATTGAGAAATTCCAGTTGGGTTTGAAATTAGACTCAATAATTTTTCCAACGTGCTATCCTGTGCCCAATTTTGACACGGGGAAGGTCTCCAAAAGTCTCCTGCAAAAGGGCGCGACGCATTGGGCTTGTGGCGCGATGCATAGAGCTGCAAGCCCAATTTCACCATAAACTTCTCCAAAATTTCCAAATGTGCTCAAATCTGTTGTGTGAAAGTAAGTTAAGATTTTTTCCATTGCAAAGTGGGTTTTTTGAAAAGAAGAATCAAAATCCTTGGCATATAAAACATTTTCATATTTCATAAGCTCATTTGAATGCCAAGAGACAGCAGTGAGCAAAGAAGAAGTTGTGAGGAGCGAAACAGAGAATTTGGAGGGAAAATAGTGTTGAATTTCTTAGCGCGACACGTTGGGTGACTGTCGCGACGCATTGGGCAGGCACGGCGCATTGGGCTGGCCTCCACAGTGTAAAAAATACACTGCCGCGACACATCAAGGAAGCCCGGTGCATTGGGTTGGTTGCGCGACGCACATGGCAGAAAGCTAATTTATTGCCATTTTTTCCAAATTTTCAAACCGGTTCGGTCCATCTTTGTCCAATTAATTCCATGCAACTTCCCCATTCCCCATGACATGTGTTTGGTGATGCTTATGAGGATTTAAATACAAAAAAATCAAACCCTATTTGTTTGTGCAAGGATTGTTTCCTTAGGGTTTCAAAATTGGTTTTGTGTTTATCATTCTCATTTCCCAACCTTGTTATTCCCTCATCATTGTTAATCTTGTTACATCAATCCCATTTCCTTATTCCTTATCCCATTCCCACTACCCCACATCCCAATTATGAATTTCCCAAACCCCAATGTTATTCCAAGAAACCAAGTAATTGCTCCAAAAATATTCAATTGACAAATTTCACATGGCAATAGTCTATCATTTCCACTACCCTATCCCTCCATAGTCCCTCACTTGTTATCACATATTTTGAAACAAAACCAAAGACACCAAATTTCTCATTTTCATCCAAGACAAGATAGACTTTGGAAATCATGGAGACAAATACCTCTTATGACAGAGATGAAGAAGGCAAAGTTAAAGAGGGCATTAAGGCGTTAGAAAAGGAAAAATAGACTTAGATTTTGGCCAAGGCTTCTTTGGCCCAGCATAGTGCATGATGGATGACACTCATCCCAAATTCCAAGAAATTTGGGACACTTTTTGCAAATTTTGTTTTTA